>CAAKHC010007515.1:0-23323 GCA_901007825.1 Macroramphosus scolopax | reverse complement strand
GCACCAAATGAATGGGCATCCCCAATTTAGTTTTAGCGTTGTGTTAGAACATTAGAGCCGAGGGACTGGCAGCCATCTTTAATTTAACCTCTTACAGTCCTCACAGGTCAAATCTGATTTCCCTCCATGTCTGAATAGAGTCACTCTCTTAGTGGCTGTCTTCAGGCACTGAACGACATCTCCAAAAGCCCCACTTCCTAACTCACGCTCAACAATGAAGTAAGAGGAAGGGGAGGAGATAACAGGTCTTGTAGGACCTGAGAGGATTGTACACTGGTAAAGTTCATTATGAGCTATTATGATAATGAAATACTGAATTATTTCTTTTTAGCTGTAACTAACAAGGTTGAAATGTTTATCTCACCAAAGTGTGGACACACAGTAGATTACAGTGTTATTACAAAGCATCATCATTGGAGGAGAGTCCTTTGAAAGCACCGGCCAATCAAAACAGAGGAATGGAATATGAAAAATAATAAAAATATTGATATTTTCTCACAGCTTCAAAAATAAAACATCTTTAAAACATTTCCAGCATAATGAACATAGAATTTTGGAAAACAAAATACATTTTACATCATGTAAATATTTCAACACATGTACCCCAATGGGGTGCAATATGGCGACTGCTGCACACCCCGACATGCGCGCGAGGGCCCGTTTCAATGCTGCTCGCAGCGCTAGTTGAATTTGGCTCTGTGACAGAGAGCCCATGGCACGGTGGCATGCTCACTAACATGAAAGGGAAAGGGGTTAGTGGGAGTTGTGTGAAAATATAAAGAAGGAAAATTTGTCACAGAATTTTAGATATTGCTCGATATTACAATATGAGTAAAGGTGTATTTATGTTTTATAGGATGCATTGTATAACTTAAGACAAACAGAAATTAATATCACAAGGCAAAATAACAAAAAATACATATTTAATGTTGTATTAACCATTATCCCCCTTGTAAAATATGCCCTTATGGAGTGCCACGAAAGTGTCTGTGCATTGTATATGGTGCCCTGCAAATGAATGGGAAGATGTGTATTTTTTGACTTGATAATTATATGGGCTGTAGCTTTCCGTGTTTGTACATGTGGGATACACATCTCCTGAATAAAGCCAAAATAGGGTCATACAACAAAAATGTTGGCCACTCAGGATGGAGGGAGGAATAATTTACAGAAATCCAGAGCTGATGCCACATGCAGTAAATATAGGCACTGATCCTGAAGTTTCACAATATTCCATACAGTGCCAGCCGGTACTGTTGCTCTCAAAAAAGATTTTGTCAGCAGATCTGCTGCTGAGGTCAAAATTTTGGAGGGTTGTGGCCGACAAGGTCTGGCATTCACTGTAGGGCACCGAGGGCGGAACAGTGGAAAATCTATATGCTTTGACACTCTCACATGGATATATATCAGGCCAGCTGCTGCAACAGTCAAGAAGACTTGATTTAAAAAAAATGTTTCCAAGTTTGTTCCGGTTCTTGACAAAGGTTCTTGCTGGGGAGACAGGCATATGTTTGAACAGCTGTATGTATTGTTGCCAGGGTCCCCACTGTCCTCCAACAGGAACTAAGAACAAACAGTATGGCCACAGTACATCTAATGGGATGAAAGAAGGTGTTGGGAGGGCTCCCATACTTTTCTCCTTAATAGCACTATTGTCCTTTGCAGGGGTTTTAATTAAGATAAAGACCTCAGCTATGGCAAAGTCACTGAATTCAAGACTAGTTACTACCAAACTGGGAAGTTAACAACTTTATTTTGGGGAAAGAGCACCAACTGATGAACATAAGATGATAAGGCATTATTATACACTTGACAAGGTTCATATCAGCTTCCTGACTACTCCTGTCACATTGTGGTTATACATGTGCTAAAACCAATTTGACCAGTTAAAGCATCTTGCCAAGAATAAGATTAGATAAACAACACCACGCTCATGTCTGTATGGTTACGCTGTAGCAGCCATTAGCTTAGCTTAGCACACAGCTGGGAAACAGCTAAGATTGATACCAATGTCATGTCTCATTTCAGGCAGATTTTATTATTATATACTTCTGAAAGGTTAGCTGTTTTACCTGTCTCCAGTGATTATGCTAAGCTAACTGAGTGCTGGCAGTATTCATATTTACCCCTCTCACAGGCTTATTAAATTGGTATTGATCTTCTCTGTAAGTCATGCCAACAATTTCCCGTGAGATCAGGAGGGCTGCTAGAAATTTTTGGCCTCAAGAAAACACATAATATTTGGCCTCATCTTTCAATATAATATCCCAACCTTGAATTGAAGTCCCCTGTCTGGTAATGACATAGACATGTCCTTAGTTTCACCCTTTATTACATCCCTCTATAAAGTCAAAGTACTTCTTTCAGTTGGGAGGCTGCTTGAGGCTGCTTATGCTGCTCAACTTTGGGAATATGAAAATGCAGCATATATATATGGAACTGTAATTGTAACAATGTTTGTTTTGGGATGCTGCAAAGTCTATCCCCAATTTGATGTGGATTTAAAGGGAATTCCAATGTGTTTGTTTTAAATGAAGCTGTAAAGCTGGAAGTGGCCATAAATGGCACGGAGGGAGCCTGTGAAAAGCCACAAATAATACATATACATTATTAAAACCAGCTGGTTATGTTATATAGTGTGAAAATACGATTTATACATGTGACGATGTCAGCGACCTCAACTTCAACAAACGGTAAATGCTGTTATTTTCAGTTGCTTCTTTTGACCACCAGGTGTCTCTGTTTTCGATTAGTCCTCTGTCTTGACTCAGCTGTGGCAGCTGCAAGCATGTCATTGATAAAAGGATGTTTACAGTTTAAAATTACCCACAATCCTGAGCGCTGTGTTGATATCAGAGGGCTTATTTTACGCACAGCCGGCTCCAAACGGCGGCGTTAATAGTCTATTTCCTTGTTCTAATCCGCCAATATGTGTAGGCTAACAAAAAAAGAAGAAAGAAATACATAATCCCAGCTCCAATCTATTATGTTGCATCGTACTGTTCATTCTTTTTACTTAGCTTTATTTATATCCCTACAAATGTCTGCATTCCCTCGCCAAATATACTTGCCAAAGCCTGCTATTAAATAGATGAAATAGCCCTCTTTGTAAAAGATTCATTATAATATGCTCATTATTTCATAAATGTATATTTATGGGGGAATTAACTCGTTAACATGTGGTTATGGACATGAAGCTGGGGTTTTAAACGTATTAATTTATTTTATTAAAACCCGTATAATCGGACCTGCTGTAGTGTCTTGAGAAAGCTGAAAGGGGAACTACCAATCAACCACTGATTACAACAAAGGAAATTGGGAATTGAAGAGGCTGTAGCTGATGTGTTTAAGTGGGCTGCGGCACTGATGGTATACATACTGAGAGGTGATTTTATAAGACGTGCTAGGGCAGACACCACGTTTCCTACTGTGCAAGCACGGCTGTCCCTAATTTAACTCGGAGCGATGCAATTGGCGATGGTGGATTTGTTTACCATATTTGGCAAGATAGTGACACAGCGCGCAGGGGAATTGGACGAGACCGGCCGTCATTCACAAAAGTCAGCCTTCTGGTGCTTTACAAACAAAGCGCATGCTCACGGGATTTGTAGTCCAAAACAAACCCTTTCTGAGCTTCCTCACCTGGGGATTTACCTCTGCTGCGGGGATTTCATTACCAGACCTGTGCTATCATTTATAATACACCTCCAGTTATGGACGGTTTTCGTTCAATGTATCATTAAGTATTAAAACAAGCCCAAATTAGACGGCGAGAGACAAGCCGAGTCGGGTAGCTCCAGTTTCAGCATACAAATCCCAATGGCGATGGTCTAATTTGATTGGCTGGGTCCTTCTGTCAATCACAATATGTTCCTTCCACTACCGCTCCTACAGTAAATATTTGTGTTTGCCCAACCGGCTGTAATGGTGGACGACTGAGGAAGGAAAACGGAATACAACTAGAGTGAAGAAAGAGAGGAGAAACGGTCGAAAGTCTGCTTGAGAGCCAGCCGCCGCGACTAGGACACGGGCTTTGTCGAAAATGGATGAACTCAAACACCAAGTCATGATTAACCAGTTCGTCCTGACGGCGGGTTGTGCGGCAGACCAGGCGAAGCAGCTTTTGCAAGCGGCACACTGGCAGTTCGAGGTAAAAAGAAATGAAAAAATGACATGGCTTTCATGGGCAACGTTAGCCATGCGGCTAATGTTTATGTTTGTCTGACCGTTTGTGACTGCCGCAAGCCGGTCTGCCCACGACACTTTGTAGCCTCACAAAATTGAACACAAAACAAATCGGTTTGACTGACGAGGTCACTTGGGAAGCTAGAACTTTTGTTTATTTTGTAAAGTAGATATGTTTGTGCGCTAAACCACCAACGTCTCAGTAAAGCGACACGTAACGTTACGACTAGCATATCCAATTAGACTTTACACTAGATTTAATACTATAATCCGACGCATGACAGGCGTGTTCAGGCGACTGCAGTTACGCAATAAAGATGACCGCCGTGTTGTATCGACTAGCCTACAACAGAGTAGCTTGCTACACAACTGTTAAGTCTGCGGGCACCACATAGAGAATTAGATTGTGCATTTAATTTCACTTTGCCACAAGCTCATTAACTTGTGAAATGAGCCACGTTCGGATAATGCATGTGCCTTATTGTCACACTCAATGTCCATAATCTGATAAATAACTTGAATAAATGTCACAAAAATGTAATCTGTCTTCTTTATGTTTTTATTATAGACTGCCCTTAGTGCCTTTTTTCAAGAAACAAATATTCCATATGGCCATCATCATCAAATGGTGAGTGCGAGGAGGAGGGGGGGTGAAAATGTTTATACCTTTTTACATTGTGTGTATTAAATCATACCAACCCTCATGTTAAGATAGTTAGTGTTTCATTCTCCAATGTTGTTTTAGGTGGGATGGGGAAGGATAAGCGGCCCTCATAGGCTAGAAAGAATGATGTACTAACAATAACAAAGCACATGTCGGCCATGTTGTGAGCTTCCAGAAATAAACACACAGGCAGGCATGCAGCTGCAGCAGGCACACAGAGAGGCTGAGTGAATGTGTGGGATAAAAAGGAGCAGTAGGGATTTGATAGAAATTACCCAGTTTTGCATTGTATCAATGGAGGTGCATAACGGAAAAAGGGGGCCCCTCCTTTTCTGGGTAAGATAGAAAAGTATTCCAGGAAAAGAACAGCTGCCTCTCTCAAATAGTCCCTCATGCAGTAGCATTTGCCTTGGGCCATTTGGCTGTTTTTCCTAATTTGGTTGTTGTTGCCCCTCACATAGGGACTTTTAGTCGGCATACAAATTATTGCGAAGTATTGTGTAATGTATTCACACTATTGGAAACTCTGCATACACACACTGGTCATGAACATCATGAAATACTGGCAATTTCAGCTCACAGGCTTTTGTATGCAGCTGCATGCATGGCAGCATCCAGCAACAGCTGCCCTCTGGAGGAGCCTGACATGGATGTGGGGGGGCGGATTTAGATAAATTTGTTGGATCATTTTTCTGGGCTCTGTCAAAGCTTCCACTGTTAGTGTATGTTTGATTACCTGTTTGTGGTGCCAAGGATAGTTCTCAAAGTGCTGCACATTGCACATCGGTATTGTAGAGGAGTTCTGGATAAAGGATTTGGTTTTCTATTGCATTGTGTGTGAGTGTGTTTGCATTTACAGCCATTGAATAACGCAGTATCACCAGTCAGCATAGAAACACTGGGCTGAATTGTTTTCATATAGCTTTAGGCTTAATCATAAGAAAGCCAGATCACATTTGTCATCTGATCATTATATTATATCATCTTTAAACCTCATTTTAATTTAGAGGGTAACATTCTCCCCGAGCAGTCCTCTTGTTTCTGAGAAATAGTTCAGTGAGTCATTGTTGCAGACACTTGATAATACAAGTCAGAATGCAGAGCACATATGTACATTTGTGTGTTGTTATTGTTATCAGCACGTTCTTGCATAATCACATTCATGTCCCCTTTTTTTTGGTACATGCCAGCATGCTTTTCTTTCTGTGTTGGTGTACTTTGCCTTCATGCATTTGTATTTATTGCTTGCACAGGCGGGTGTTGGTGTGTATGTGTGTGAGTCACAACAGTAGTACAGTAGGGCAGCATGTCCAAGCTTGGTGCAGCTTATCAGGCCACAGTGTTCGTTGGTATACAGATTTAATCCACTCTGCTCTCACTCTCACTCTTAACTGTCCCGCTCTCTTCCGTTCAGCTGTCGATGGGCTAGTATCAATGTCCTGTAGTACAAGTAGAGCTTAGTGATATAGCTTAATTTTTTTTTATGTAAGTTGATTTTGATAATTTTTTATTTTAATGACCATTTTAATTAACATGAGGCAAAAGTAAAATGTAATAACTAATTAATACATTTATTTACCAAGGCACACAAGAAGTGTTTATGAAGTCAGAACAACAATGAATAACACACAAATAAACCCATTGCCTTTACCTCCGGTTTATCTGGATTTAGCAGATTTAGGCTGTGACTGACGTCATGTTTCATACTCTAACGGCTGGAATAGGCCAAGATGATAAAATAAGTTTGTTATATTCACACTGTTGGTTGCGCAGATTTCCTGCTTAGTTTACACACAACGAGCTTCTGATATTGTTCAGACCAAAAAAAAAAAACAACCATGCTGGCAGCGAGCTGACCTGCTATTTTATTAATCAGCATTTTCCACGTTTTCACAGTTGTGTCACATGTCAAGTATGTATCAATTCCCTATGATAAACCAGGGATGGAGCATTCTTTGTGTTTGCTACTACATGCAAACATTGTATTCGTCTTTTATTAAGTTTCCATCAACAGTATTATACAATTCTCTATGGTTTCATTGCCCAGGCCATGTTGAAACACAAGCTGGCACAATGTTTGACATTGTCATTTTGGCCAGAGGCTTCACCCCAAACCCAATGGCACCATCAGATTGCCTGTAGAATCTGCTGTTCTTGGCAATATAGGCGGTTGCGATGTCATGTAGGTCAGTGAGTGTGTGGGTAATGTTCAGTGAGCTACTTTAAGTTATTCTTGCTGTTGAGGCTCAAACATGTCTATTAGTCTGAATGTGGTGTAGAGAATCGCTTTTCCTTTCGAAATTTGGCATCATGTTGTTGCTCAGAAATACATGTAATCATGAAAGAGCAAATGTGTGGTTTGTTCCAGCAAGAAGGATAGCATTCAACTGATCATAAATCTCAAGTTTACACGTGCTTTTCCAATGCAGATATTTGTGTGTTGTGTATTAGAGATTTATTCTTGGTATTAAATGTGAAATAGTGAGGTTAGTTGGCCCACTCACCGATTCGCTCTTGTGTAATACTGCGAATGCTGCAGGATTTAGCTAAATCTCTTGTCATTATTATTTCCTTTTAGTAGCAATCCCAGACCCGGGAGAGTGCCTGTTCTTTGGCACACGATGTTAAATGGCTGCAGTCACTGCACAGACTTTTTTTTTTAAGACTTCTGCTTACATATGAATTCAGTGTGTCTGTCATAGTGAAATACATACAACCACATGTGAAACTGATCTTGAACAGATTGTCCAGTTATATTTCTGAATGAAGCCATCAAAGCTTACATTAGTGTGCAATGATCGACACCCTGTACTTATTCCGACCTGCTGTGTGTTTAACACAAGCCCTCCCAGTTTTTTTCTCCTCAACACACACCCTGCCCATACAAAACCATGCAACCGCAACACATTCTGACAGGATGCAACACTCACACTGCCCCAAAATGGACTTCATGCTCTCTCTCTATTACCTCCCTCTCTTTCTGTATCCAATCGCAAAACGTCAACCTCTGGACTGAAATTGCTGCTTTGTGTTTCCTGTAAGAGAATTTTATAATTATGCCGGGTCCTCATCATCTTGTTTCACAATGAGTCCCAAAGCAGTCAACGCCCACAGAACCATGTTCGCTCTCACTTGAAATGCACAATGTCAGCATTTAATTTCTTCTTACCTTTGGATGTTAAATGCTGATGCCTCTTGTAAATAGATTCTTGTACCCCCGCCTGTTTTTGATTTCTTACATATTATTTAGATGCCCAAAGCTTATTTTCAGACCAATACATTTTAAATTGGACTTGCCTCAATAAAGTCTGAGCTATCTGATACTTGTGTTACAACTGGAACTGCCGTTGGGAAAAATGCACTTACATACACAACAGAAATATACATAACTGGTAATTTGTAACCAAAACTACCTAAAATAATGTCTTCTGTACAAGAGAAGTATTTTATTAAAACTAGCTGGTTTGTAGTGTCCATGAGAAACCTTCGGAAAACTTTTTCAGTCATTGTTTTTTTTTACTGATCTGGTCTGGAGATTGTAATAACTGCCTTTCTTCAACATGTTCGGCAAGTGTCCCTATAATTATAGGAAGGAAAAACACTCAAGCTTCACTGTGTGTTCACACCAAGATCAGTGTTTCCATTATGATTTCTTTCTCAATGTGAGGCATGTACAGCCAAAATGAATTGAATGAATCCTCATGTGACCAAAAACAAGGAAGTAGCCCGGCTGGATTACTTCCACTGCGGCCTTGGGACATGTGACCCCCATCATGTGACTAAGCAGAGAAACAAACTAAGTTAGCCACAAAGGCTGCTCTATGCGTGTCATTTCTACCAGAGGGATGGCCATTAAAGAAAAGCTCATGAGCTCCTCATGTGGCTTCTTTGCAGTAAAGTCAGGACTGTGTTGTTGAAATTGTTGTTTGCAGTAGGTCAGATAAAAATCGTTGTCACCAGCATCACACACAATGTTGAATGAAACTGATTTTATGAGGGGCAATGTTCAGCTCTGACTGTCTGGATACACTGAGGTAGCAATAAAGTATTGACTACCAGTGATAAAATGGTGATGTGAGTTTGTTCAAAATCTGTTTCTTAGCAATATGATCACTCAGTAGGGGAACGTTTGTATGTGCGTGCACGTGTACGTGTGCGTGTGTGTTTCTGTTATCCATATTAGATTGTATTTTAGTCAAATATGAAGCGTGTGTGCTGTGTCCATGCAGAAGAGCAGAGGTATAATGTCTTTCATAAATCATGATGTGCCAGTGTGTCTTTGCCCTGTGAGAGATGAAGGAATGGGTGGGGGATGGTCGATGCCTTGTCCAGCACTGAGAGAATCAAGGGGACTGTTTTGCCAACACTTCCTGTGTAATAGGCTAATAGCAGGGCGATGTCAGGTATTTGGGTAATGATACAACAACAGACTTCACACAGAACTGCTTTGTGTCCCCACCACAATAGAAACAACTTGCTGTCTGTCCTGCTACACACATTACTTAAGGACGTTAGTTAAATGTTGAGTGAGGTGAAACGCCCATTGTTAGTATGATTTAAATGCCATTTCATCTGTTTGTGTGTAAGCATTATAGTCCCATGTTGTGCATACAGCAATGTGTCTCTGAATTAAGTTAGTCATGTCTAGATGTTTCAATGCTTTGAATGGATGTGCAAGCATTTGTTCCTGGGTCTTTACTGTGTGTGTGTTTGTGTGTGTGTGGTTGTCTGCACCCGAGGGTCATAGAGCCATGCCAAGCAGTTAGCCACATCTGAAGAGGCTTGCTCTGCTTGTTCCAGCGTGTTGCCGTGCATGTTTCCAGGACCATAGCTTCCCAGAACTCTAACCACTCATACAGAGGCATGTACATGCTCTCTCTCTCTCTCTCTCTCACACACACACACACACACTCATACACACAGTTAGAAACATTGGCTCAGGAACTCCGGCATTGGGAATCTATGTGGGATGACTACACCAGCAAGATGTGTTTATGAGTGGTGGACTTAGATTGGGTTTCACGCTGATACTTTGAGTCAGTGAGCTCCCACAATGGTTATTAGGTGTGTAAAGATTTAGATTCCTAATCGAAACTCGATCAAAAGTAGCATAACACACATCGAATACATGAGCAGGATCACAATTCTCCCAGTCTTAGCTTTCTCTTTCCACCCCCACCCTCTCCTCTGTGTTCGTTACTTTCCTCACTCGCTTTTCCACAAAATGCTGTTTTAGTTTTAACATGTTGTACTGCTACACCTTCCCTTGGATTCTGCATGTTGTTACACACAGTAACACCAGTGCCTTCGGTGCTTCCGCTACCGAAGAAAAGCAGGTACTGTCATGTTTTCAGAATTTTGGTATCAACTTGGCACAGACGGGCTGAAATCTGTGCTGGAAAAAATGTCAATCAAAACAAATCTTGACCTTTGGCAAGAAAGTGAAATCGAACTGTAGACTGGGAGAACCTTGACACACTAATGTTTATCTAATGATATGGTGGAGGAAACTAAAACAGCACATGTGATCCTTTTCTGTTGCATACAGAGAACGTTGTCTCATTGTGTCTTCCTGGCCTGTTTCTCAGGTTAGCGGTTGCACGAAGCCGGCTTATGTAAACTGACTTTTCAACAATGGCTCGCTGGGGAACTAGTCCTACTATAACTGTGCTTCCACCTTCCTCATCCATCCTTGTCCTTTTTCTCCTGATTAATTTTCCTGATCCTCGACTACATCATTCTACTTCTTTACCAGTTATATAGTTAAAATCTCAGTGTGTTGAGGAAGATGTATACTTTGTCAAACTTAATCTGAGTGTTTTGCATGTGTGTTGTTCTCATGATGACCTCTGGCCCAGTAGTTTCTGTTGCCAGCCTGTTACCAGTCAAAAGGCCAAACTCCTTTTTCTAGATACGAGTGGGCCACTGAACATCTATTGTTAACCTGTTAGCTGTGAGCAGCGCTGCGTGTGCAACTGTTGAAACAGAACACATGTTCTCGTCTTCTCTGCCATTTGCTGCTTTCTTTGTCCGTTTCCGTTCTTATGTTGTTGCTCCTTTTATTTTTGTTTTTCACCATATACTTCCTCGTTGTACATTGACAAAATACCCACAAACGCTGTCCACGAAATGGCTAATGATCAACTGAGTATTTCAGGAACACAAATCCCAACGTGTGTGTCTATACAATATTTACTCTCTTGCAGACACACTCAGGGACTCAGCTGCTGTAAACTGGGTGAGGTTGAGGGAGTAAAGGGTCACGAGGTGGTAGGTGCAGGGGATGGTGACTTGTGTTCACTGAATCATTCAGCAGCACCTGTCTACTTCTGTTATTTAGTTTCGGAAAGAAACATCTATTCCTACTTATACTTTCCTTTGACTACTTTCAAAGATATGAAACTGGTTGAAGAGGAAGCCATTGAGATATATGTGACAGAGAACACCACACGACACGGATGTATTATTATTTAGTCTTCAACGTAGCTGTGGTTAGCATAGTTGGCATGCAACACTTGTTAGTAGGTCATGGCCGCATTGGGATCCAGCTGTTAAGCTGCAGCTCCAGAATCAAAAAGCATTGCCAGGCTACATGCACATCCTAAGAAGCCTCCCTGTTTAAACATTAAACAAGCAGGCGACATCATGTCCAGTTAATGCAACTGTGGTCTATTCAGCCTGCCCTTTCTTTTTTGTTGACAATTCGTTTCTCTCTCTTTCTGTTTTGTGTGTCGTTTCGACAACTCCACCGTCCTCCGTCTGGCTGTTTTTCATCCTTGTCTTTCACTGTTTTAGCCCATTACTCCCTTTCTTCTATCCACCAGATTCTTTCCTCGGTCTCTTGTATGACTTTAACCTGCCTTGTCTTCATTTCACCCCCGTTCTCATTCATAATCCTCGCGCATCAGCCAGACCCATCCGACTTTACACTTAAGTAACAGTGAAACTAGGCTGCAGTCACGTCAGCAATTTATCTTCTTGTGTGCAGTGATCCATAATGGAATTTTTTGTAGTTGTATCTTTGGGTTGCAGCTTTGAGGTTTACACTGTCAGATTATAAGTAAATCCCGAACTGATTGTTCGCTGTCAAATGTCAAATGAACTGGCAACCTCGTTTATTGTGCACTGTTTTTGTGAATTTTCATCTTTTGAAGTATGTTGGAGTCAATCCACACCACTGTGTGTTACCTTAGCTTCGTTTTAACAATATGTCTGTGCATATATGAGGGGATCATTTCATATTATCTCACCATCTTTGTCTTGTTTATCTTGGCTGTTGAGCTATAAGTACCATTGTGGAGAGCTTTGCAAAATTAATTAGACATAACGATGATCTGGTGATGCAGCCTACCAATGTTCATCTCACATGTAGGTACACAGTGTTGTACTATTCTCCTAGATATGAGTGCCCTGCAGTTGCTTTCAAAGTAGACAGAGACCTGCATTGTGAGAGTTGCCAGGCTTGAATTGCTCGTTCTCACGTGGCCAATAATAAACTTAACAAAGAAGTGAATGTTTTTAAAAGGCATATAAACCCTTTCAAAACTTGCTTGACGTAAATGCACTTGAGACCAGTCCAGACCTGATGCTGGTGGAACGGAGGCATCCTCCCGAACACGGAGCACTTCACACCAACTAAAGGGAATGTTCTTGGTGTCTTCTGACCATGTCTTGCCACAGGTCTTTATTTCTCAGCCTAAATTTATTCAGGGAATTTGACTGGTCATTAAGAATGCACAGATTTATACTCCAAATCTGGGCATTAATAGTTATTTACTGTGTACTGTCGTTTAGACTGTACTGCAGTCAGTGGAGCTGCTGGGGAATTTTTAACCGATGTGAGGCGTACTCCAACGGCATTGCTGGAAGACGAACTGTGAAGCCATCGACATCAAAGCATAAGAAGCTGAGGGTTGCGTGGAAGTTTGATTCCAAGAATCCATCACTTTCGTCTGTTGTGAGAAAGCAGTTCCATGTGACATCTCTACTGGGCACATGTGAAACTTCAAGTGGACCCCAGAAAGTAGTATAAACAGAATCAATAGATGTCCCCAGCTGTCCATGTATTGGCATACATTGAATGGATGTCACCGTGCCAGGAAGATGTTTTGAAGTGTGCATGCCTGGTTATATAGCCACAGCAGCCATGCCATCAATCACCTAGTCACACACACAGTCTTGTTTTTACAGTTGGACACCTTCGGTTATTTTAGACGCTGACAAACTTATGACTTGTCAAGGAGCATTTTTTTGACAGTCACATTGTCCTCGCACTCCAGAGAGTCTTCTTGAGAAGTTGTGTTAGAATAAACCCAGACAAAACACATTTATACGGAACAGCAAGTATCTACTTTATTTTAATAAAAGGTCATTTCAAAATTTCAAAATAAAAGCCAAGAAAGACATTTATTTCAGCTTTTATTTACATAATTTTAAAATCTTTTATGATAATAAAATAGATTGAGCCTATTGACTTAACACAAGAAATGTATGGTCATGAAATATGTAGTGTAAAAACTTGTGTTTGAACGTCTTTAGCCCTGGCGTATTTAAATATATTGCCTCAACTGTACATTTGGACCCTCTGCTCGAGTATGCAAGGATAGAAAGCTTCTCTTTTCATCCTGGCACTCACACACACACACACTTAGTATATCTGAGGAATTTGGTCAGTTAGACTGGAAATAACTCCATTTCATCTGTTTGTGGACAAACACACACACACACACATACGCATATGTCCACAAACGGAGGAGTGTTTTAGGTTTGTGGAGCCTCACCGCGGCCCGGGGCGGGCATGTTTAGAGCGGTTGCTGCCCGTCAACCATGCGTTCCTCATGCTATGTTCAGCAAACAGTCTTGGGAGCGAGGGTGAACAGGGCCGGGCGCTGTGACCACAGAGCCCCAACCCGTCAACAGGAGATCTGTAGTCCTTCCTCATAACAACCGTCCCCATGGCAACACCTCTCTGTTGGCTCTGTTTTGAACACAAACTCCCTCTCGTCTGTTATTCCCTCTGTCTCTCCATCTGTATATCTTGAACAAATGCTCCTTGAACTGAGCTGACTCTTCCAGAGTTACATCATTGCCACTTTAGATCTGTGAGGGCTCTGCTAGTCAGCACAGTATCAAGTCCGTACAGTAGCGCAAAATCAGACCTCTTTCAATACCGGTTAGCTCCTAGTTGTACACATTTGTTGTTCAAGAACCAATTGTATTTCCACCTCAGTCTGCACCAACAAGAGCTCTTGCAGTACTTTTCTTTCCTCGCCTCAGTGCAGCGAGAGTTAATCTGCGACTAGGCTGCTTAATACATACAGATGGGAAAACACAGTGACCTGCTTCCTCGGTATGCTGCACCATAGAATTCGGTTTAATCTCAGTGTAGGAAACATGTATACCTCTGGTGGTGCTCTCTTTACTCTGACACGAAACAGTTAGGCTCAATGCTTGTTCATTGAACTGACACGTAAACTTGTTGAAAGGAGACTTTGCCATCATGGCATGATTTATACTAAAGGACTACAAATGCGTAGGACATGTTTGATCATTATACAGACGAGGTTCCTGTCTAACACACATGAGTAGATCTTTAAAATGTGAATGCTTTTGTCCGTGAGAAAGCGTCTGACAGGCGGTCAGATCCATCGTCGGATGGAAGAGAAGACAGCTGCTGTTGTCTCCATAGCCAGATCCTCTGCCCTCTGGGTCGATACCATCTGCACCTCTGATTCTGACTAAGGTCCCCCGTGCAGAAACACTCTGACTTAGACTGGCTGGAGGATTGTGAGGTGGCCAGTTTGAATTGTGCAACACAAACCTGTACTCAAGTGTTGTCGTCAGCCTCAATTTCCTGTCGTAGTATGAAACAAAATCCAAACAATAATGTGTAGTACTAACTATTTGGTCCCTGAGGGAGTTAGCTGGCTGTCGGTGTACATTTACACCTACTCATCTGTGCATGAGTTTAAGGATGAGTAAGTCAGATGCAAAGGTCTCAGCAGACAACCTGAAAGGGCAGGTGTCAGCGTGTTTGTCTCATTATCTTTTTTCTGGGCCTCTTCTCCTTTCGCCTAACTAAGCAAACTCAGACTCAAACCGATGTAAACTTTAAGAAATCCAACCAGTAGCCTCCACCACTGGCAAGCCAGAGAACAGAAAAGATCCAGAGGTCACTTGAACATTCCAGGGTGTCGCTTTACCACAGGAAACAGCCTCAAAGACATGAGCCAGCATTTCCTTTCAGAGTGCACAGTGGACACGTTCACCTTTCCTAACAGTGGGCCACTCTGAGAATCTCGGGCTCAGTAGTTGCTCGGCCAAGCCTGGCCTCAGACTGTGTCGTTGCAGGACCAACCTGCAAGCCGCAGCACTTTTAGGGGGCAAGGTGGTCCAATTTCTCCCCCCAGGGACGAATGCCATTCCTTTCACTCTGTTGTTTTTCTGAAAGCTGCTTGTGTGCTAAGATTGCTTGTCACATTCTGGATACCACAAGTTTCTGTCATCAAGGGAACACCGATGTCCAACATTTTCTTTTAATTTCTAAATCTTCATATTTTGTGCAGTATTCATTTAAGACTGCAGGCGCCTTCCGTGTCGTTGATTCATGTTGCCTAGGACCAGTTTTCCTAAAGAAGATCCCACTAAATTGAACCATCTAACTTTATTGGGTAACATTTAATACCTGTTAGCCTCTTAGCCTCTCAGCAGAGGCTCTTATTCTTAGTTGGGCAAGTTTCTTGGCTAAGCGTGACTCCACCTGTGCTTCCTTTTTGAATACAGTAGGTTGTTGTTTTCCTGGTCACTAATGGGCGGAGGATGAAGCCGAGCACGGAGCACTGTGTGAGAGGCTGGGATAGTGAGGAGGTGGATGATGAAGTCTTACTAATTCTGAGCAACCAAACATGTTGTTCACATGGCCCTTTGGCTACGAAGCAGTAGGTTCTGTGTTATTTTTGGCTCCGTCGTGTATTGTGTGTGCTCCGGGTGTGCCACTAGAGGAACTCCTGGCAGCAGAACAATAAGCCTGCTGGCACAAAGGAAGGTCGGCGCAGGTTAAAGTACATGGGCATATTATAAGGCCAAGGAGACTGTTTTTGCTTATGTATGCACAGTAGGTGTGTACATGTGTGTCCATATGACAATATAAGCTATGTGAACACACAATATGAGCTCAGACCGATCTGCTACACTACCTCTGTTAAATCTGAGTGGAAACCATATTACAGTGGAAACAGGAAGTGTATGTAAACAAAGAGCTGTAATGTCATCATCCTGAACCCCCTTGAGAAGCCTGGGATTCCCCTAATTTTCCTCAGTCCCTCAGTTATACAAAACCGTTTGCCCCCCTGAAAAGAATATCCGCCTTTAAACAGAACTGAAAGCAACTGATGTACATTTGTGTAAAAACTGTTCTTAAACAATTTAATTTGTTTGCTTGATATTCATGACTCCTAATCTCTTTACTAAAAGTTGTCTGCTACGTTTTCCTGTTTTAGAAATGCATTAATTATTTTCTCTCCCTCCTTATTCTCAGATGTGCACCCCAGCCAACACACCAGCGACACCCCCGAATTTCCCAGATGCATTGACCATGTTCTCCAGGCTGAAGGCGTCCGAGAGCTTTAACAGTGGAAGTCCCATGACGGCGTCCATGGCCACCTCACCCCCGCCCCCTCAGGTTGGCGGCTGGGGGGTGTCACCAAACGTACCTAATGTGCCGCAGCCTCCACTGGGACTCTGGACTCATGGGCAGCCCCCCACACAGCCCTGCCCCGCCTGGCCCACGGGCGTTAACCCCAACGCAGGCACTGAGCAGAAGGCTAGTGTAGCAATGGAGGCGGAGAGATGAAGGGCCACACAGGACTGAAAAGCCCCCGTCCACCCCGGGGAGGGAGGGAGGGTAAGCGTGGAATGAATGCAGAGGAAGTGCGGCGGTAGGGGTGGAGGTGATAGTCTGATCATTTTACTTTTCCCTAAGCTGATACGATGTGGCGAGAGGGATGGATGAGGAAGGAGACGGAGACTACGCAAACCAAGAAAAACTTAACGTGAACAATTGAAGAAGAGGAGAAAACCAATGCAAATGTCGATACAAAAATAGAAAAATGATACGCACACGCATAGTAATAAGAGAGCAACTGAAATATTTGTTATTTTTTCCTAAGTAAATGCATAGTTAAGAGAAATATTGTTGAACAAAAAAAAATTTTAAATTTGAAAAAAATGTCAAGCCCAAGGATTCTATGTGATGTTCAAGGACATTCAAGGCAGCGATTCTAATTTTCTATATTTTGTTTTTATATGTTTTTCCCCATCTTTTCAGCCAGTGTTTTTTATCTTTTGCCACTGGTGTTCTGTGTTTCTGCAACTTGTCTGTGCTGCACGAGGAGAGGAAGTTGCAATGCAGTGTTTTTGGATTGACTGACGAATCTTCACGCTCTAGAGTGTGTACGCTTAAGAGCGGGTGGTCAGTTTGTAATCAAAATGTATACACACACACACAAATATATATACACACAAATACACACACACAATAGCGCTTAGAGGAAACACCTTCATATTGTCATCCCCATCGTTAAGGTGGGACTCTTCTTACCTCACCTGGTGGTCACCTGACTTCTTTCAGCCAATCAGGGATTCTTCTTAAACCAACCGTTGCCGCTGACAACGCAGGACATGTTTTTACAGTTTTTTTTTTTCTTTGAGGCATCCGCCACTTTGGTTCATGCTAACTGATCCTCACTGCAATGGCTTTACCTGACACAGTTTTAAACCCGGACTAAAGACTTCAACTGTCAACTGTATCATTTTCTGGAGATTTTGGGTATTTCAAAAAAAAAAGAAAAAAAAGAAATTGTTCATGGTTTAATATAATATTGTTTATAATGCTGATTGTTTTGTTTTGTTGAAAGGCTGAGGGAGGGGGCTTTGAAAGTGGGTGGGACTTCAGGTTTATCTTTTTTCGGGGGGGAGGTCAAAAGCAGCTAGAATTGCTTCAAATGAAAAAAACATGACTACTCCATCTTTGACTCTTTGTAAACAGAATTGCCACTTTGCATGATGTGTTCATAACGTGTACCATCTTTTGTAGCAAACATACATGAGGTTCAGACATGTTAATGTGAGGGGGTGGAGTTGGGGTGGTGGGTGTCATTCCCAACGGTAAAAGAAATGCAACAGATGAGAGTACAATCACGAGTGTCGCAGGCTGAAGGCAGATTTTGACAACATTGACTTGTTAGAAAAGAGAAACAAAAGATTGATAAGAGGAGTGTGAGTGGGTGTGGGGCAGCTTCAGAAAGCCCTCCACGGTCTATTTGGGGACACTACGGACTACTTTCAGATGTAGAGTGTACATACAGTATATGCCCTCAGATACTGTATTATAGGGGTTTTTACTGCGTTTAGAGCTCTAATTTCGACCAGTCCCTGGTCCATTGATACTGCTGAGGGGACAGTTCAGGGATGACCCTGACTAATGGCAATATATTACATGCAGGGTCTACCCCTGTTTTTTAGTTGTCCTGTTTTTATTTTTTTTTTATTTGATAAAAGATATTTTAAATAGCTGAGGGTCTTTTTTAAAACAGATGATTAGGGAAGTTATGGATATAATTAATTTGTTGAAATTATTTAGACTAAACTGTTTCAGTTCATCTTTTCCATGCTTCATATTTTATTTGGTTTAAATCTGAGCATTTCTGGGTGGCCCTGTTCCTAAATGGTTTCTCACATATGCCCCACCCCCCTTGTATGACTGTATGAGACCATTCCCACAATATTTGTGGACTACCTGATAATTAACTTATCATTTTTGTGAACCTAAATAAATATTGTATGTCAACCTATTCAGCAGCGGTTAATGTTGTGTGTGAAAACTGATTATAAAGATGATTGCATGTCAACGTCGTATGGTTTCCTGATCCAGATGTTTCGTGTGTCTGCTCAATAATGAAAGTGGGACGATGAATGCATCATAATCTCAAGCTTGTCTACCTCAGACAATCGATTAATATAGTCAGTCAACCAGACTACAGTCACGTAGTCCCTGTTTCTCTCTTTGCACCTCTATCAGTTTCTCTCTCTGTGCACCAGAACGAGGCAATCTGATGTGCTGCGGCAAAAGATGGAAGGGCCACAGATTAAAATTAAGAAGAGAGAAAAGCTTTAGAAAAAGGGATTTCAGCTCTGCAGCCATTGCTATACTTCCCCCTCTTGAATTAACGGCTCCGTAGAAGTAAACACAAATAAACACCAGCTGTCCACAAGCATGCGATACATTTATACCAACTGCACACCCACAGATGCCGGTGGTGGTAAAATAAAGGTTACAGAGTTCTCCATGTCCTCGAGTCACCTTCAGACCCCGTCCTGCTCTGTAGGAAATAAAAGGCACTCCCTTTGCTGATTGCTGTGTGTGTGACAGAGGGAGTGTGTGCCACTTTGTCAATGTTGGGCCTGCATTAAGAATCGGTGAGCGCCGGTCAATGCAGACAACTTGTCACTGTCGTTGAACTGCAGCACATATGGGAACCGGCATAATTACCACACATGGTTTGTCCAAGGGCGGCGGATAATGACCCAGAAATATGTACAAGAGTTTATGAAGGCAGTAAAAGGTAACTCATGTCGGCACTGCAGCACATGTTCAAACTGCTATTATAAACAAGGTCACCGGTTAACCTTTAACTCCTCACTGAGACTTCAAGTCATTCTTCAAACTGACAATCTGAGTTACCCACTTCTTAATTCTCTTGATCTTTCGCCGAATGTTTTCCAAGAAAAGAAACTTTGTTTCAGTCATTCTGGTCTGCTCATGTGAAATACACAGTTCCTCTTCTGTTTACTCGGAGCAAAACCCATTTAAACAAAACATGAATCACATCCTGCTCTGACCTCAACACCTCCCTGGGATCAGCCACATACCACATGATTAGATTTACAAATAGAACAGCTTGGATATTGTCTTTCCTTCAATATACATCAACCCGCCATGACATTAACTAGGTCGCCCTCGTGCCTCCGCAGCAGCTCTGGCCTGTCGTGACATGATATCCACGAGCCCTCTGCAGGTGTCCGATGCTATGTGGCACCCAGACGACAGCAGCAGATCCATTAAGCCCTGCGAGTTGCTATGTTGCGCAAGCATGGATCTGCTGGCTTGCCTTCTTCTCATAGTGCATCCTGGTGATATCTGTTCCTCAGGTAAACAACACACCCACGCTGGGAAGTTCAAATTTTCCATTGCTTATGCACAGCGGTAGCATGGCTCAGGAGGCAGAGTTGCCTTCCTGTGATCAAAAGGTTACCTGCTTGATCCTCCAGAAACTGTGTCGAAGTGTCCTTGAGCCCTGATCGTTAGCCTTCTCCACAATTCAAACCATTTTATTAGAATTAGCATGGCTGCAGGACACTAGTAAACTGCCACAAAGGGATAAAGGCTTAGCTTGAGTGAGTCATCTAATCTCTCTCTTTATTTATTGTGTTTGTTGGCGTTACTGTTGCTGAAAAGAATTTGTCCATTCAAGTGAAATATTCTCTAATTAAACAGCCAGGTTAGGATCAGAGGAAGCCCGGTAACGGTGGGTTTATAGTTAGGTATCGCAGGCATGGCACAAAGTGAGACTCAGAGATATCAGATTGGGAGGTCTCACGCTTCGGATCAGTGCAGTTTTCTGTTCAGTAAGCACTCACGGGGAGGCAGAGGACACTGCGCACTGCATGGAGGTGAGCTGACGAGCACGACAGGCTCATTGACTTTGGTTTTATTTTGTAACCAGCCACCTCGCCTCCGCCTGGTTATCTCAACAGGTAGAGAGGCTCCGGCTCTGCAGGGATCAAGCTGCAGCAGGCAGCAAGAAGTGGAAGAAAAGGTGTGACACACAGGTCCTGTTCAGACATGTCATGAACAAGCAAGTGGAAAGTAGCTCAAGGTTGCTCAAAAAGATGCTGAAAGTCCCCGAATGATGATTTATTTCAGTGTCAGATTGCGACAGTTTATTACATTTAACTTCAATCAAATGTATATACTGTATACATACGTATTAATAAAACCCAAAAGCACAAATACAAGAGATCCAAGAGGACAACAGTGCAGCTGAAGGTTAACCTGCACCATACGATCACCTCGTCACCATGGTGACCTGGAGGAGGTCCAGCCACACAAGGAAATAAGCAAAAGGGTCGGATAATGTCTATGATCATCACCAGTGCTAATAACAATAATAGGTTTGGTTAAAGGACATGTCCTGTTCAAAGACTCCTAGGTTCCTTATCCTGGAGGCCAAGTCATCTAGTTACTACATTATCAGATCATTTGTTTGGAGACAGGTACTCTTACTTAGTTTAGTAAACAAAAAAAATCATGAAATCCAGGTCTTAATGTCTTTAAGGTGAGCCGGAAGTTTAGCTAACTGCTTGGCCTCATCAGGCTTTATTGCCAGATAGAGTCGGGTGTCATCTGCATATCAGTGAACGTTAATGGAATGTTTCCTAATGAGCTGAAAGGAAGCTTAATGTGAATAACATTACTAGAAGGCTTGATTACAGCTGGTTTAAATGGACTGCGGTAGGACGTCTGTTCATACACACAGGGTCCATTTAATCCTTTAGGAAAACCAGTGATAGCGGAAAATAAAACACAACGTTTTTCCTCTTGAAGAGAGGTTAGCACTTTTATTCGTGCGTTGCCAAACTGTGGGCGGAAAAAGTTAGTGAACAATAGTTTAGCTGCCATCCTGACTCAGGAGTTGGTTCAGACCCAAACAGAAGTACAAAGAATGAATACTGATTGGAGGTAGCTTTACCACCTTTGGACAGAAGTACAACCACAAATGAAAGTATTACCTTGAATGTGCTAACGATAAGCTAATTACAACCCGATAAGGTGGATAGATAATAAGCCATTGTTGTGCTAGCATGGTGGCCAATGTAATTACTTTCGTTTTTTGAGTTTTGCAATTCAGCAAATTTCCTGCGAAACACACCCCAGTGGAACACAAAGTATATTCATGCTTGGCAGACAGACGCTGGATGATCTTGTTTATATACGGTCATACATCAACGTCTCAGAGCGATGTGGCAATGACTCACTGATGTTCACCAGGCTCATAATCGCACCTCCAATGTGTGTGTGTGCGCGTGCGTGTGTGTGCGTGTGCGTGTGTGTATGACCGCGGTGAACCTTCGCCCGTGGCTGTGTGCCATTGCAGCCACTCTGTGCCTGAGATCCTGAGTTGGACACAAAGCCGGCTTTATCTCTGCTCTCACTGTTGTGTCAGTGCTGCCTGGCTGGACGCATTAGCACTGGACTTAACAGCCACACACACACACACACACACACACACGCCAGCATTAAAACAATACATCACAACCAAGACTGGAAGCAAAGGGGTGTGCATATGTGAATTTGTGTGCGGCTATAAAGACACACCGGGGGGAAGTGACGGAGACAGAAAAGGCTGTTTGTGATCCCATGTCATGCGGTGCTGTCTGGATGAAAGCATGAGTCAGTGTAACTTCAGTGTTGTGTGTGTGTGTGTGTGTTTGTGTGTGTGTGTCCTACACACCAACAGGTCCGACTGGCCTCATAGCAACATTTTGTACGTTTTGTTTTCACATCTCATTTCTCACCATCACCCTCCTCCCTGCCTCGTGCGTGCCAGTCACTCCTCGGCTGAGCATGAACTTTCTCTCCCCGCCTCGCTCTGCCTCCATCCCGGACAGACGGAGGGATCGGAATGCGGACGAAAAGAGACTTTCAAAGGGGCGAAAGTGGGCAATAAAAGCCATTTACAGGTGAAGGAGCAGGTTGTTACACTGCAGGACATCACAGCCACAAACGCTCACACAGGAACAGTGGATGTGGCTGTTAACCCCTCGTGGTGGACGTCTGTGCGAGTTCAACACCAGCTGTTCTGCTGCTGAGTAGATCCACATAAAGTCATATTTCCATTCTCATCCCTCCCTCACAGTTCGATGACTAAGTTTGAGCTTGTAGCCGTCTGCGTTACATCAAACACGGTCCTCTGTAACAAAGACGCTCTGCTCTGCTGTCTGGGCCGCGAGGCGGCTCTGCGGTGACAGCAGGAGTTCCATTAGATTGGATGAAACATTAATGATCCCTGTGGGGAATTAGGCCGTTTTTGCAGCAAGCAAGCAAAAGAAAAGAGAGGACGAGAACAAAATGGAACGTAAAAGGATTCAAATGTGCAAATTAGCAGCAGCAGAATAACATATTTACTATATTTACAATATAGTAACGATGATAACGGGGAGTTTTTTAAATGTTAGTAGAGAAGAAACATTTTTTCTCTTTCACATTAGTGCCTGAAAGATTGAGGAGGCAATTATAATCCAATAGACTTTTTTGTTTGTGCAATTCAGCTAATCGATCATCACAGTCCACGAGCCCCGAAAAACAAGCCTGGTGTTCATACACAACTTCAACTTCAGCTTTGGATGCAGCAGCTT
>CAAKHC010007512.1:21152-35315 GCA_901007825.1 Macroramphosus scolopax | reverse complement strand
TTCCCCAGTAGCCTCATTTCTTAAAAATATTAAGTAAGCACTATCAGGGTGGAAGAATGGTTGCTCAGGCACACAGCATGATGCACATACATAACTGACCATTACTACAATTAACTCTTCTGGTTGCACAGATATGCTGGCCACTATATTAAACATAATATAATATAATAAAATATAATAAAATACAATACAATACAATATAATATAATATAATATAATATAATATAATATAATATAATATAATATAATATAATATAATATAATATAATATAATAAAATACAATACAATACAATACAATACAATACAATATAATATAATATAATATAATATAATATAATATAATATAATATAATATAATATAATATAAATTAATATAATATGATAAAATAAAATAATGTAAAATAATATAATATAACTTAATATAACATAATATAATCAAATCAAATCAAATATAATATAATATGATAAAATAAAATAAAAAAAATAAAAAATTATATATGATAAATTAATATAATATAATATGATAAAATAATATAATATAATATAATAATATAATATAATATGATAAATTAATATAAATTATAAATTAATCTAATCTAATCTAATCTAATCTAATCTAATCTAATCTAATATAATATAATATAATATAATATAATATAATATAATATAATATAATATAATATAATATAATATAATATAATATAATATATTATAATATATTATAATAGAATATAAAACTAATTATATTTTTCAGATTGAACGAAGCTTAAGTTGTCAACTACTTAACAACTGAACCTGAATAAAAAGGGATCTTTTTGCTGGGTAGTATTTTGCTCTGGTAAGCCCCACATGGACTTCACAGAATTTCAATAAAGCTGTCATGTAAGAGGACAATGTTCCAGCTGTGGACAAACCTGGGATTATACGAGGACGATGCTTTCAGTGGCAGTGAGTACTAGCAAAGAGCCTCCACAATAGACTGTGTTGGAATGAATGAAGCTCAGTTCTGAGTCAGGTTCAAGCTGTAGAAGTGGTTGTTTACAAAATAAAAATATCTGCAGTGGCTGATTTGTTTCTTTCTTTACTTTTAATGCAAGTCATGTTTGACTTTGAATATGAAATTTGTATTTCTATACATAAGACCTATATCTATATATAAGACCTGTTAATATACCTTTCATCAAAACCACCACTCTCATCAAAAGGATTAATTTGCTATGGTAACAGCTCTCTAAGTCTGCATAACATCTTCCATGGAAAACGGTGTTAGTCCACCAAATGAGCATCTGAGAGGAGATTTAAGAATCACCCAGTATTTCCTTCACAGTGCTCTATATATACTTCCCAGTATTTAAATGTACTGCTTTAATTCTGGACCACGAGACAGTTTTAACTTGCGCCACTTTGATTATTCATGAAGCACATTGATGCTTAATAATGCAGATTGCAACCACCCGAGTGATGACTGTGTTTGTGTGTATACATACTGAGTATTGACCCGCAGCTATAATGAGAAGTCAAAATTCTCACAGTGGAGTTGAAACAGTTTTTTTTCTTCAAAAGTTGTGTTAATCACTAAATCTCAATCTACTGTTCAGTGTAGATTTTAGTAAATATATTAGTTATTTATTATTATTAAATAACTGCTGCTTCTCACTCCTGTACATCATTTTAAATTGGTCTCTTCATCAAGGTCGCATGTCCTGAGTTTCACCCCTGCAACCCGCAGAGGGCCACAAATCTGACCAAATAGGCCCGGACACATCCGCTGTCCTCACCGCCCCCGAGCCACCACACTACCACACCAGTTTCCACCTGCCACCTCCCTCGTGAAACTCTTCACACTCCATATAGATGATGACCTGCCACTGTCATAATTAGTTTTGATGGTCCGAAAGACGACTGATTGCTTTCTGCTCTTATCTCTTGGTCAGCGGACTGATGCTGAGCCTGGAGGATGGAACGTCCTCTGGTGAACAGGAGGTTGAGGGAACAAAGAGGGAGGGACCCAGCGAGTATGAGATCACCCTGGAGAATAAAAACAAGCAGGTAGGTCTTTTTGGTTGCAAGGTGTCACAGCCATTTTCACTGTTTTATCTGTGTGTTTGTGCTTGTAAACACATGGTGGGAGAGCAGTGAAAGGCTCCCCCACCTTTATCAACGTGAGGAGGTATGCGCACGTTAAGAGTTTTAGAGGATGATCGTTTGACATTGTCTCCGGCGTGACAGAAAGATTCCCATTCAGGTCTATTTCTGTCTCTGTTGGCATGAAAAAGAACACCGGCGTTTCCACCGCCACAGCGACAGGAACGCTAAAGATGCTTGGTTGTCATGGTAACAGCTAATAACTCTTCTGGCGACTGGAGATGTATTTCTCATGGCAAACTCCTCAAGGGTCTGCTGTTGCTGCCGCTGTGGCTGCTGCAACGTGAGTGTGTGTACACAACTGAGTGACTCGGTCGGGAGTTTTTGTGCTTCCTATCGTGAGCAGACACACACACACACACACACCCGGGCACATGTGTGGCTGTCCTCCTTTTTCTGACTCCATGTCTCCTCTGCCTCATTTCCCCCTCCTTCGTCTCACCTTTACCGAAGATATACGATTTGTAAAACTCTTTGGGATGCTGAGATTTTGGACTGACTTGCTCTGCCAAGAACATTTATAGGCGTGGCGAGTGTTTTCTTTTCTATTCATTATAGCGACGGCCCCTTTTCACAGCACATCCATCCTCCTTCTCATGGCCCATCAGCTAGCATTAGCTGGACAATAGATAATGTTCACTTTGACTTTAATAACATAAACCCTCACTGGTTTGGAAAGAGACGGCAGATAAGCCAGAAGGATGCGTCTAAGAAGGGTGTGAGTGTGAATTTCATGACTCAAGCAAGTCTTTAGAGCTTCTGTAGACAAAATGACAAAATGCTGTTTGTCTGCCCGTAGATGAATAAATGTGACTGTGTGCTTTGCAAAATCACTCTTGCCGTGTCCTCAGTAGTTTCGGAGCCTTATAAACATGTTTGATGTTTGAACTCCCCCTCACTCTCAATCCCCAGATAGAAGAGTTGGAGCAGAAGTACGGAGGCCATCTCATCGCGCGGCGGGCCGCTCGTCGCATCCAGACGGCTTTCCGTCAGTACCAGCTCAGCAAGAACTTCCAAAAGATCCGTAACTCGCTGTCGGAGAGCAAGTTGCCCCGCCGGATCTCCCTGCGCCATCCCAGTCCTTCAGGCCGGACCAGGAACGCAGCCCAGAGACACAGTTACAGTCTTCACCCAGGAGGGGGGCAGATACCTTTGCGCTCAAAAACTCCGCCTCCGCCCCCTTGTCGCTCCACCTCTCTGCCCCCGTCTCCTGCATCTGCCCCGGCGGCTGCTTCTACACCTGCTCCAACTCAAACCCCTGGACCCACACTCACACAGCTGGAGGACTGCTTCTCTGAACAAGTGAGTGCTGCACTTAGAACTGCTTTTATTGTGCAGGATGAAGCCGGTCATGCTGGTTAGTGAGTCGACTGTGAACTGTGACAGAAGTTGACTGAACAGTCACATCAGCCCAGGAACATGAATCCAGCAGTAGGTATCAGATTTTGCACCAAAACACACGTTTAAATTGCTTAATCAGTTGCCAAGTCACCATCATTATTTACTGATTTCTAAAAGACATACGGAGCGCTGCTACATAGTGAACTTGCTCGTATCAGACCACATACGTCCCTTTGCCTAAAAATAATGTTTCCTATTTTCAGCTGCACTCATTGGCCCAGTCGATTGATGACGCCCTTCGTGGTTGGAGTTTGTCAGAGGGTGGGGATGGGAAGGGGCTGCTGATGGACCCAGGGGCGCTCCGTGCAGCTGCCGAGAGTGCTTGTCTGCCTCGCAGTGCCAGTTCGCTGCTCATGGCCTTCAGGGATGTCACCGTCCACATTGACAGCAATAGCTCCTACACTATCTCTTCTGCTACCACAACAACCACCACCTCGCTGGGGAACACGTGCGGAGGAGAGACAGGCGGCAGGAGGGCTTCTGTGAGCGGGATGGGTGGAGGAGACGGTCTATCTGTCGAAGAGCCGGAGTTTCCTGCACCTCCTCCCAGTGAGGAGCTGGAAATGGTGGATCCAGGGTCCAGGAGGGGTTCGGCTGTGACAGCTCCCGGTATAGGCGGGATGGAGGGGGAGAATGTCTCAGACAGACTGGGGTCCACCTCCACTTCTACCTCTACATCCACTTCCATCTACACCTCAGCCCAGTCTAACCAGCAGCCTGCCCAGATTTACACCCAGTACCAGCAATACCACTACACTCATCCTCAGCAGATCCCAGGAGGGCCGAGCCCGGAGGCCCTGCAGGCCCTGGTCGTCTCCCTGCCTCGAGACCGCTGTCAAGACCCAGCTTCCTGTCGTTCGCCAACCCTGTCCACAGACACACACCGCAAACGCCTCTACCGCATAGGACTCAACCTCTTCAATGTGTGAGTGGGCCAACATCACACACACACTGCCAGATGCAGGAAAGAGCCTTTGACTCTGGGCTCAAAGTACACAAATTAGTGTACGTCTAAAATAAATCTCTTCTAAACAGCTGCTCATTAATGTTGGTTGGCATCATGTTATGTGGTGATTTCCACAATAGGTTGGGGGGGGGGGGGCATGCAGTTGAATAGGAGAGGCAGGAAAGGAGGGCATGAAAAATGCAAAGGCCTCCCAGGATAAATAGAGTCCACGGTTGGCCTGCACTTATTATTAGTTAATACAAATTAAAGTTAATTAAGTCGTATGCGTCAGTGACAGCCGGGCTGATCCAGAGGTCCACAGCTAACAGCTTTCGTGCATGAATGCACACTTCCTTTCCTTATTCCTCTGTGTTCTATCCCTCCTATTACACACGCCCTTTCGCTCATACACACACATTAAGCAGCCTTCTCTTAAATGCAGTGTTAAGCATTCTCTTTCTCACTCTGGCCCACACACCCCTCCGCATGAATGCACATTATTCTCCCATAAACTCTATTAACTCTAATACTTTTGGATTTTTCTGCTTTCGGCTACTGCGGGGCAGAAACCCGGAGAGAGGCATCCACTTCCTGATCACACGTGGCTTCGTCCCGGACACGGCCATCGGAGTGGCTCACTTCCTGCTGCAGAGGAAGGGCCTGAGCAGACAGATGATCGGGGAGTTCCTGGGAAACAGCAAGCTGCAATTCAACAGAGATGTTCTTGAGTGAGTCCTCATCATGCCGACACAAACACACAGACACAAGTCCTGTTAGAATCAGATTTCAACCCCTTTGGATCTAATTTATATGGAGCTTTAACTAAAACAAGCATTAATGCATTATATACATGCAAAAACAAATTTGGTTGGTATTTTGAAGACCCTCATATATGCATGACACTTATTTAGTATTTTTATTTAGGTCTTTAGTTCATCACCAAAGACCAAAAGATCATTTGACCTAATATCTTCTGACAAAAAGCTGCAGAGTATCTGGACCAAATTCTGTTCATTGACTGTATAGTCATGTTCTGAACCTGCTCCCTGCGGTCCTCCACCATTGGAGGCCGCCCTGCATCGCTTCCTGGGCTCATCATCACTCATCCTGGTTGCAGCTCTTGGCTCTGGTGGCACACATGTGGAATGAGCTCCCACCTTCTGTCAGAACGGCTGGATCACTGGCCGTCTTCCAGCAGGGGACTACAGACTTGATATGTTTGACAGCTCCAGAAATAAGGGACTTTGAAGTGAAAGTTTTGTTTTCAAAGTCAAGAACTTCATTCTCGGACTCTCTGGATGTTTTCTGAGTTAGCTACTAAAAAAGAGAGCGATATTAATGCGTTCGGGTAAATAAAAATAACGGCTATGGACACCATGCATGTGAAAAACTGACATCCACAAAATGCAACGAATCCATGAGATTGTTCGCATGTTCATCCACACTCATCTGTTCCACATCCATCCACTGATAGACAGAGATTCCAGGGTAGAGAGGGTTTCTGCTGAGGTTGTTGCAGAGAGACTGTAGAAATAGGTCACTGCGCTGAACACACACACACACACACACACACACACACACACACACACACACACACACACCCTCCTTTCCTATCACATAGACATATACACATGGTTGCACGAGGCCTGTGAATAAATATCCATCCACAATCTTGTGTATGTACTTCCATCGCCACGTCATGTCCTCAGCCTTTCATGTACCTCTCTCTTGCCCCCACGCTCTTTGCATTTCATTATTTCAGCCTCTCATCCCTCTCTTTCCTTCCCTCTTATCTCCCACTGTCGTCAGTCTCTTTCTTCTCCATTGATGTCTGGGTAAAGTGTTTGTGTGTGTGTGTGTGTGTGCATGCCAACATGTTGCCTTTGTGAGCGTCTTCCAGGTCAGTGCTTCCGTAAAGGAGGTAGGACTTTGGGACGGAGGTTTTGCCATTAGCACTTGAGTTTGTTGTGCATGCATCCACTCACTTCACTCTCTCACCTCTTCACTGTGAACTAAATATTCTCACCCTTCGCGTTCTCTCTCGCCTCCCCTCTGTCTCTTTCTTTACAGTTGTGTCGTGGATGAGATGGATTTTTCAGGCATGGAGCTCGACGAAGCCCTGAGAAAGTTCCAGGCTCACGTCCGTGTTCAGGGAGAGGCACAGAAAGTGGAGAGACTCATCGAAGCCTTTAGGTGAGACTGTCAACTCGTGCACAGGCGGCCTCACTGACTGCGACGCTCCGGCTTCACTCTATTAATATTGTTCCACACCACGAAGGCCGTCCCACGACAGAGCATGCTGAACTTTTTAAACTCAAAACACATTTTGCCCGTGGCCACCAATGCAAAGCTCACATATTCTGCAATATATTTAATCCAAAAAGAATACAACCTTTGATCTCCTCTCGTAGCCTCGGGGTTGCAGACAGATCTAGAATGGCATGCTGATACACCAACGTTTTACTCCACCTATTAATATGTACAATATGGATAGTGTTTAACCGGTTCTGCTAGCTCACTGTGACAGGCTCTGATGAGACCAAAGCCCCGTATCATTAACAAACAATACTGATTGCCTGTAACCTTTGACTAAACACAGCACTGTTTGATTGCAAGCCAATCATAACGGAGATCTGAGCTGCAGGCAATCAGAGCGCGTTCCATCAGGACGAAAATAGATCCTCCATTTCACAGCTTTTCACACTTTCTGGACACGTCTTTCCCGATTCCTGGTTGTTTGTTTATGCCGGCCAGTTGTGTGCCGTCCAAAAGCACACATGAATATGTAGAAGTGCATGTGTAGTACTCATGAGGTTTTGGCCGTGCTGACTCTACCCGCCCTCCAGTCGCGGAAATTCATGGGTATATTTGCTGAAGAATGCTAATTTAAATATCAAAAGGAATAAATGTTGCTTGCACATTCCTTTTGCCTTTAAGTGGACTATTGGTTTTGGCCTCTAACAATCTGCTTGGAAGAAAAAAAGGCCATTCATGTTGCTATCTTACCTTCCGTCTGGCAATTCTTTCAGGCTGCGGTTACAGATGGACGTGACCAGACAAATTGACTCTGCAATTGTTGAATCACTCCGTGGCCGCAGCCGCAGCCGCCCTTGAAATAACCTGGGATTGTCCATAGATTACCCCGCGGGACAAAACTTACAAATGAAAAGTCCCGTCATTGTTTCGTGCTTCAGTGTAGTCGGTTGCATTGTTGTGTATTTAATCTTCGTGTTGTGATGTACTTACATGCGGCTCTTGCCCTCAGGATTACCAACGATGTCATCGGCAGCACATGAGTTGAGCCACTGGCACTTTGAACTTATAAACCCTCATGTCCTTTTCTATACACAACAACCCTATAATCAACGTTACGGCTGTGTAAGCATCACTGGGATGGATCGCATGGTACCAACTCGTTTATACATTAGAATCTGTCCTTTTGCTTGGAGCTTCGGCTTGATTTATTCTTTACTTTCCCATCTAATTGTCAATACATTCCATGAAATCGACATGTTTCTGGTAGTTGTGGACAACAGTGGAGCTCTGTGGCACAGAGGACAAAAACATATCATGCTTTTGATGCTCAGGCGATACCTGAAGGATCAATTCATTGTTGCTTTGGGTTATTTCATGGCTGTTGATGACCATAAAATACATCACCAGACATTCTCCAATCCTGGTCCTGACGGGCCGCTGACCTGCATGATTCAGATGTCTTCTTGCTCTAATACATCTGATGCAAATAATTATGTCGTCTGCAGAAGCTTGATAACACCCATTCATTTGAATCAGGGTTGTTGGAGCAGGAAGACGTCTTAAACTTGCAGGGCAGCTGCAACTGGCTCAACAAGCTGTGTGACGATAAATTAAAGTCGTGCAAGCGTTCATCTAAAGACGTGGATGTGCATCGTGCATGCATACATCCAAAACTGAGGGTTTCTGCTTCATGCAGTCCCTCTGTTCATCTTCTATCGAGAGCCTCCTCTCTTATTGGACAATTTCTGGAGGCCTGCTGAAGGGCAGCGTCAGTACTCTGTTGGTGTGCTGTGACTCTATAAACACATCAGTTATATCTGAACTTTTAGCTACAGGGATTCCATTTGCTTGCCTCCTGATTTGAAACTTTAACCATGTTTGATATAAACGTTCAACATTATAAGGATACTAGGTCACTTTCTAATGTAGTCTGCTCCTATTCGAATCAAGATGTGGTGGGTGAGGAGGAAAAATGGAGCAGTCATAACACTTCCTCTCTTTGCCTCTGATTTGAGGGGCCAATCAGAACACCCACCGATGTCATCAGTTAATCACATCACAGTCAATCATACACGCTGAGCCGCTGGGTGCAGATTACAAAAGAACCAGCAATCTGAGACTCCGCTCTCTGTTGCCGGAGCCCTGAGTATAGGTCGGCAATGAGCGGGCTTTACCGGGCCAGCCAGACATCCGATGCCACGTCTGTTATGTAACGGTTGTTATGTCATCTGTTTGAGGCGTGTTGTACTCTTGTCGTGAGTACTTCTTTTATTCAAACAGTTTGTGTTTTTGTGCCAGCTGGCATGCGACTCTCATATGCCGATATGAAGATATGAGATTTGGGGAGCCGGTGTTTAAATAGACTGGTGACATAAGATGGAGATTCACACTGCACAAGGTGTAAATGATGCTCAAAGACACACACACACACACACACGCTTATTTACTAAATGCTTATCTCCTCAGTGTATAAACATGCACACTTGTGCACACACATACTCATACAGTAGATCTTGGCTTGCATTAAGTCCTTGATGAATTTGCTGCAGAATTACATCAACTTGGCGGATCTGGAGGCTCATTTGTGCCTCTGTGTGTGTCTAGGTATGTGAATGTGGGTTTTTTTGTGTGATCCAGCATTTCTCCCTCATGCCGAGGCATCGCTTCTGTACTGGACTGCAGTCCACTGATACCCTGAGAGCCCTCTGGCCTCAGATCTTCTGTGGGGCCTGGGAGACGGCTTTTTGGTAGCGCAGGTCTCAGATACGGCCCCCCTTGCATGCATATGTTCTGACAAGTACACTGTCCTCTGGAGCAAAGCAGCCCTCTCGATGTCTGCACCCGGCTTGGCCGCAGAGATAAAAGCCTCCTGCCACTGAAGTATCCCACTGTGTAAGTGTAAGTGACAATAAGAAAGATACGGAGGGAGCTGTAGGGGGGAGGAGAGGCGGGAGTGCGACTTCGTGAAGCCTGTGGGCAAACGTTGAGCAGAGAAAATGCACCGTCTCTTCTTCCGAAGCAGACTTGCTAGTGTTACCTCACCCAGGGCGGAACCGTTTGGAACCACCAAATCTGTCCTGTTGGTCTCATTAATGGAAGAGTGACTGTTGTCTGCAGTCAGTAGGTGTGTACGTCTGTCAGTCAGATAATAAGATGCAGCTTGTGTCTTAAAACTCAAATTGCCTCCAGCTCAAGGAAGGAATATCCCTATCTGATTCTTAACAATTTGTACTGAGGTCCCTGAACGTCTCACCCTCTGATTTTGTTATTAAGCTCACTTGCATCCCCCCCAAAAAAACATAATTCCTCCGAGCTCACTGTTGATATTTTAAGACACAGAAAGGACAATTACAAATGTGAAGCTACGATTGGGCACGATGATGAAGTCTAAATTTGTACGAGCCTGGAGACCTGAATATATCGAGTGTTTCTGATATTTAATCCATCCTCGTGGAATTACAGAAACGGGGTGGAAAAACTCACAGCGTTTTTCATTATAACAGTGAAACAGCGACTCAAGCCTCCAAAATAAGTTGAAACAACACCGTTGTGGGATTTCACCCGAGAGCTGAGTGACATTTCCCTAAATCTCATGCAACAGTTTATTACATATCCACTCAGTGGTGGATGTGTTTTGTGCATGTTGCTGAAAAGGTTGACACAGAGAGTGAATAAAACTCCTTCACTGACATTGATTAACACGATTAGGATGGATTGATTGGCCCCTCTTTACAGCAGCCATTGTGACATGTTTGAGTTAACATTAATTTGGATTGGCTCGCGTCCAAAGTAAAATGCTTCATATGCTTATCAGTGCTGCAGCCGGTGGGACATCTCTCATACAACTGCTATCTTTTGACATGTTATCAAGGATTCTATAAGTGTTTTATCTCCGTCCATAACGTCTCTGGTTACATGCAACAGAGTTGGTAGAAAGCCACCATTAACGTATTCCTTTTCAACCAGGGTGTGATACAACAGATAAGGAAAGCTCACACATGTTCTTGCATCCTTATAAAAGAATAATTTGTTCGGATGATCAGCGGGGCTCCGCTGCCTCTGATGGTTCTCTCTCTCTCTGCCTTGCCTCGTGGAATAATGGCTCAGGATCAGAAACATGTTTGATCAAACTCTGTTCTCCGATTTTCTCGTCAACAGCCAGAGGTACTGCATGTGTAATCCGGACGTGGTGCAGCAGTTTCACAACCCAGACACCATCTTCATCCTGGCCTTCGCAGTGGTCCTCCTCAACACTGACATGTACTCCCCGAACATCAAACCCCAGCGCAAGATGGGCCTCGATGATTTTATACGCAACCTAAGAGGTTAGTGCGTGCATGTTCCAGCGAGCGAGAGCGAGTGTGTTACATAGAGGCTGCATGTATGTGTCACTTCAGAGACAGGAGCTGTCCCTGTAGACGGAGATGGTGTAATCAGTTGCAGACATGTTTCAACATTCATGGTTTTATGCGCAGAGACTTTGAACATCGGTTATTTATAGCACGCGCACACACAAATGCACGTTTCCGAGCTTTTACTGCAGATCATGAGATGATCCAAAGGGGAGATTCAACAGAAGGACTGAGAGGATGGACAGCAATCGGAGCGGAGGGGAAGCTGTACAACAAGCACTCTCTGATGTCTTTTGATTGACAGCCTCTTTGACTTAAGTAAAGAAGCTCTGGTTTCCTCGCTTCCATCTAAAACACATCAGCAGTACAGAAGGACGTTCCTGATATCCTTGACTCCGATTTCTGCCCCGGAGATTGAGCCCATTTAATTGAGGCTCACTTAGCGTAAGATTCAATGATATGAGCTCGGATTACCGGACGCATCCCGTCACCTGCGCTGAGCTTCAGGATGCTCTCATCACCGTCCCGTCAGCCGGACTTCCAATTGTACCTTCAGTTAAAGGGGAAATCTACCGCCGGCTAAAATTAGTTTTAATTAGTGAACTTTCAGGTTCCTTAAGCTGTGACAGACTGTGATTGTGTCTGTGAGCTGCTTCATGGTGATAATGAATCTGCCAGCGACACAATGACTGCACACATGCGGGGAAAAGAGCAAATTTCCTGATTCATAGCTGCAAACCTTAAAAATTAAATAAAAGCTGTAAAAAAAAACTTAATTAACTTTATATAACTATCCTCGTGGAGGATACGTGGACGCGGTCTTCGAGACTGAACATTCTGGGGGCAGTTTGAAGGCCTCTCAGGAGACTGGAAATGGGAGGGAGACGATAAGTCCTTGCTGCTGTGTTTGATTCTCTCACGAGAAAAGCATTCGTGGCCATTTCAAAGCACCCAGTGTGTCAGGGCTGATTGATCCAGCTACGGGCTGCATCTTGTATCCCAACATTATATTGGGCTTTGCTCCTTCAGGTGTGGATGATGGAGCAGACATACCCAGAGAGATGGTGGCCGGCATTTATGAGAGGATCCAACAGAGAGAGCTCCGCTCCAACGAGGACCACGTCACCTACGTCAGCCGGGTGGAGCAGTCCATCCTCGGCCTGAAAACTGTGAGTGCAGTTCCGTCCCCTGTCACTCACAGCCGGGCGTACTTATGTGAGCTGTCATATATCATTTGGCTGCCGTCTGTTCTCTGTACTATCTACCATCTCTTTAACCTTGCATCTGCAGATTCTCGCCGTGCCGCACAGACGTCTGGTGTGCTGCTGTCGTCTGTTCGAGGTGCCGGACGCCAACAAGCCTCATAAACAGAAGCTGTCCCAGCTCCAGAGAGAGGTCTTCCTGTTCAACGACCTGTTGTTGGTGAGGATAAACACACTCCTGTTAAACCCAGTGGAGGATGAAGCGACGCAGAGTATCCACACACCATCAGTGATTCACCACTGTTGACGCTCAGTCTGCAGCTTATTACAATTTTACAATGTTTGTGTTACTTTTTATTTCTAGATCCTGAAGCTGTGTCCCAAAAAGAAAAGCTCAGCTTCTTACACGTTCTGTAAAGCCATGGGTCTTCTGGGAATGCAGTTTCACCTCTTCAGCAATGAATGTAAGATGCTGCTTTTTTTTTCCTTCTGCAACAGATATTCCACCGCGGTGCAGGAAGGATGCTGAGCTCACTGTGAAACACAAAATAGTTTTCTCGCAAGTCAGTGTCGGGCCAGAATGTAGAGAAAATTCTATTGACTTCGGCAACTGACGCTTAAATTTGTGGTTTGGAAAATGCATTAAATTTTTGCGTATTTAATATATAATGGATTTATTAATTTCTCTGCTCTGATGCTGCTTGAGTCTTATGTCATTCCCATTTGTCCTATTTCTCCTTCCAAGTTTCCTTATCGATATTTTCCCTTTTAATCCACTGATTTTCTCCACAATTACCAGCCAACGAGCCTCTTTGAAGGGCTCCAACTTCCCTCAAGCCTCTTTAGCAATTTACTTGCTATTGATGGAAAATCGATAGTAATTAAATTTCCATTAAAGAGTTAAAGTACCACACAGCTCGTTGGGATTTTGACACCATTTCTAACAAACTATAAAGGTTGTTGACTACAAAGTCTTAAAGCGTAACGTTGGCCATGTTGTGATGTCACATTCAATCATCGGGAGCGATTCTTTTTCAATCGGTCCATTATTGACAAAGAGCTTCGCCCGGAGAACCACCGCTAGCTAATGCTGCGGTGCAACTGTGCACGTCAAATTATGGCAGATTAAATGCTTTTAAATGCTACAAACATGTTTGTATTGTTATCGCCAGTGTCTGACAACATCAACGAAAGGAGCCCAGCGGACACAAACATTGGTTGTTTTCCCTGGGAACACATTCGACCGGAAATATGTTTGACCGTTAAACACCGGCATGTTTTTGAAAGTTCCATAACCTTCATCCTTTCTAGATTTAAAGTCAGGCTGAAAGCCCTTTGTCTTTGTCAGATTACGCCCACGGCATCACCATGCTGAGTCCATTTACCTCAGAGAAGAAGCAGCTGGTGAGCTTCTGCTCCCCGAGCGGAGAGGAACTCAGGAAGTTTGCAGAGGAGCTCAGAGAGGCCATCGCGGAGGTCAACGAGATGGAGCAGATACACATCCAGTGTAAGGAATAAAACACGACGCAGCATTGCAAACACACACACATACTATCCAGGGCTGTTTGCGACCCAGCTTTCTTGTGTTTCAGGGGAATTGGAGAGGCAGCAAGGCATCCAGCCGCACACCATCCACACCAATGGCGGGCAAGTGGACACACACACAGGACACGGCTCTCCCTCAGGTGCTGGTTCTGCTCACGCAGCATGAAATGCATAACACAATATACATTATTCTGTAACTCTGTGAGTTTAAACCAATGAAATATGTTGTTTTCAAAATCCAAACTCCTCCTCTGTGCTCTACAGGATGCTTTCGAAGGTGGGGCATTACCTATATATTGATACCTCTTTCATATT
>CAAKHC010007508.1:7473-30333 GCA_901007825.1 Macroramphosus scolopax | reverse complement strand
CACTGTCAGACTCTTCTGGCTGTAGCGACTCTGTACCCAAGCCACGGGAATCCGCATCCCCATAGCCCCCGGAGGCTGCTAAGGAGGCATCTGTCTCCCCCTCAACTGCACCCCCAGTTGTACTCACCGCTGCCGTTCCAGGTGCCGGTTCCATGATACCCCTCTTGATGAGCCGTTGTGCAATACTGGCCTGTATTTGTGCCTTTCTGGCCCCTCCAGAAACAGAGATCTTATACTCTTTTGCAATTGCTAATAATTCGTTTTTCGTGCACTGGTTTAATGTTTCTCCAGTAAGAAGTGGTGCCAATTTATCCTGTCCAGCAAACATTTCTCAACACAATTATCGACTAACGCTGCCAATCTCGACCAACAAACGAACACGTGCAAAACGAGCAAAAGTACAACCTAATTATCTGCCAATCTCAAGTAACAGTACAATCAAATTACGATCTCCTAACCACCTCAACCAACTAAATAAAGTGACTTTCAAACGCATCAGAAGAAAAAGAAAAACAATTAATTAATTAGCCTAAATTGTTTAACAAAAACCGAGCTCCCAATCCATGTTATAATTTGGACCCAATTTTGAACCCAAACCAACACATAGATCAGATCGGACGAGCCCCCAAATTATGTTACGACCCGTGTGATCTAGGATACGGATCGCCACATAATTAACGAAAACAACAGCAATTTTATGAGTGAAACGGAATTTATTACTTAAAGTGTTAATTAATATAACTTAATTGAATTATACAAAAATAAATGGAACATATGAACAAAACAGAACAACAGAACAGAACTAACTTACTCTAACCAATAACAAACGATAACTACAACTAAACAAACGAAAGATTCCCCACAGGGAACTTCAGCAGCAAATCATGCACTTAAAGGTTGAGTGGGGAAAGGGAGGAATCGAGCCTCCGCTCGCACTGTTGAGCGCTGTCACTTCCCCCCCCGACTGTCAAATTCACCCAGCTTTTAAAAGTGAGCTTGCAGCCGCCCAGCTGGTCGTTGTCCTGGCGACGAGATCGGGGGACCAATCGGTGGGGTTGATCACTCCCCATGTGACGTTCAGTCCCCGCCCCGTGCCGAGGATGCAGTTGTTCCGAATCAGGCAATCATGCCTGATCAGCACTCCTCCCCTTTGCGCTGCGAACCAAATACAAAACCACACAACAACACAACCTAATAACAATAACCACGGCCACTGGCCGTAACAAACTCCCACTGATGAAGAAAGAAAAGTTGATCATGGGTCAGTTCACTCTAATTTTGAATGTTTAATCTGTTCACTTTCCCCTCCGAAGAAACAAACAACAAACCACCAGATGTTATAAACATGTTTCCATCTTTGTCTCCGTGTGGATGGGAAGGATTTGCATCTTGGAAATGCTGCAATAAAGTGAAATGAATACAACTTAAATACACCAAACAAGAATCTTTGACATTGAACTGCAACACATCCGTTGAGCTCCGTAGACATGAAGCTCTGACGGCGTCGTGCTGCTCCAGGATTGAGGGAGTTCACCAGTTTCTAGCAGGTGCAGCTGCTTTGACGAAACAACATGCATGCTGCTACTTGCAGGGCACTTTGCTGAGCATTCACCTGCTGTGGGAGCGCGAGCAGGTCCGACCGGTTCCCAGACTGTTGCTGCTGTTCACCACAAACTGCTTTTTATAACACACACATCAAACGTCCACGTGAGTCCAGTTCTGTCATTAGCTGGATTTGATTTGTTCTTTCCTTTTATTAACGCCTGGTACAGAAAACTACGTCCACGTAGTTGAAGTCGCCGCGGAGTCAAGTGATGGATGTGAAATACATTTATAGGAAGAATTGAAAAGAGAAGAAGTTGTTCCTGTGTTTTAGTTTCAAGCCCAGAAAAGCCCCGACGCCTCCGATGACGCACACAAATGAAGAACTGAGAATAGCAAAGCGTCGCTTCCTAGTTCTCAACCAAAACAGATTAAAGATCACCTGCATGGTGATGATAGTTGTCAGTATTACATCTATGAAACCTTTTATCAGTGTGATGAGAGTCATGAATGAAAAACATTATGTGAACAGAAACCTAAAAACAGGTTAGAAATGACGATGTTTGTTTTGATGTTTTGACCTTTTCCCAAAAGTCTCTTTCATCACCGGTGAACAACTTGACGTGTGCGTGACTCACGGAGGATCCCACAAAGACCGCTACTGTCTGATGAGCCACTGATACTGTGACTGTCGCTGAGCAACCGTCTCAGGGCTCACGGTGATGACATCACACCTCAAGTATGTAACACACGTCCCACTCTGTTACAACACAGCTCTGTTTCCCACCTAAAAACAAAACCCGGAAACAACATCATGTTTCCATCGATCCACTAGCCGGTTAGCTTGATAACCTGATCAGATTTCTCTTCAAACACAGACGTCTTTGACACAACACAGACACTGACAATGTATGGCACCTTCAAACTGTAACTCTGACACTGTATCAACATTCCCACAGCTGAAGTCAGGCCGTCGGGGTAGTTTTTCCTCCCGAAGCTGCGACCTAAAATCACTTGAGGTTTCCCGCCCTGAACATTTCAGAGAAGAAAGGAGCTCCAGAGCTGCAGTGAGACGCCGACACCCTCGTCTGTACTGCAGGCTGATGTTGCACTGGCATGCACGCTCACTGAGGGACAGTTGGACGCACCATTTAAAGCAGAAGCCGACCGTTATTGTTGAGTTTGGACTTGCCTCGCAACGACCTGCCGACACTTGTCACTCTGGTTCCCTCCGGTATTTTCTCACGGGTGTTGCTGCTCCTGCAGTCTCTCGCCTGCTGCGGCAAAATCTGACTTGTTCCCCATTTATTCGTTATTGCAAAATGCATGCAGCACTAGAGGTTTTAATTATTCTCCTTTTTATAGAAGCATATTGTGCACAAGCGAGGTATCACATGTTCAGCACATGTTCAGCTCCTGATACGAAGCTCTGCTGCTGCAAACATGTGTACTTTTGGGAGGAATTTGATAAACATGAGACGTGTGATTGTGGCCTCCCCGAGAACCCCGGGCCTAATCTCACCCCGAAACCATCTCTCCACAGGGTCTTAATTGTGGAAATTCCTCCCTGCCTCTTTGTGTGTGGAACCCAATCTCCACAGCCGGCCCAGGCTGCTTTAATGATCCTACCTCGGATAAAATAGAGGTATTATAGTCCTAACGGCACTTTTGGCTCCCAAACACTGCCTCTATTCATGTCAACAATCTGATTCTCTCCCTACCTCTCGCTGCGCCCTCTCGCTATTGCCTCTTTTTGCCACAGTGTGTCAGCCGGAATCACTTGGCAGGGACTTTGTCATTCCCCCAATATCCCCTCCTGATGTCGTCTCGCCACTGTGGACCAAAATCGATAAATCAAGCGGGACCCCCGGACGGCAGAGCACATTTTCCTCCCCGGACGACCCCCAGAAGTCTGCAGACTCACATCCAGAGGTCAGGTTGGATCAGTTCTTCATTGCAGCTCCTCTTTTCTTTCCCTTCAGGCTGATGTAGTTCTTTGATTGGATAAAAACGGTTCCTAAGACAACAAGAACTCTCTTTGCTTTCCTGTATTGATTATATTGATAGTATTATTCTTTCTTCTCATATCACGAGTGGAGCAAACCCAGAAGTCCTGGTACCCGACGCTCTGAGCATTCACCGGTTCAGCAGCTCTGTCGGTTAAAGTCATTTATTAAGGACGTTATAAACATTTAGAACATGTATGTTTCGTGTTGCATGTGCATGTAACATGATTCTTTATTTCATCACTTCAATAGTCAATAATTGACTCTTAGCCAAGCGATGTTTCATAAATCTGAGCTGTGTGTTTAATTCCAGCAGATCTGATGAGTAAAACAAGTATTTTATGTACTAACAGTGTTTCATTGCCGTCATGGTGGACAAATGTTTCAAGAACCTGAAACTCCCACAGCTGAACAGACCTGACAGCAAAGGTCAGAGGTTATCAGAGAGCATCAGTAACATCAGCCTGTGTTCGATAAATCAAATCATTGCTTGTGCTTGAAGGGCGGCTTGTTTCACCTCGCTGGTTCAGAGATCAGAAGAAGGCTGAGATGACAAAGTATTTGTGATATCGGAGGGTTGAAAGGACTCATTCAGGACAAGCAAAGAGTCTCTGAGGGTGTAATAAATGTAATATCAGGTCCTTGTTTAGGCTCCAATAGTCCGGCCTTCGAATCCACAACAAGAACTTCACGTGTGTCCGAATATATTTATAAATCTACTAGAAAATTAATAGTAAAGTTCTGTGTAGTGTTTCCTGAGAAATGAATCAATATGAGATGTCAAACGTTTGTCCTCTCACACTGGTGAAAACAAGCTTGGATCCAGATCCGCCCGAAACTCCCCAAGTTGAATGTGTCCTTCCCTGAGCCAAGACGCAGCCCGGCAACAATTTCATGGAAACTCCTCTGTAAGTTTTTGTATAATTTGGCAGACGGACAAACAGACCTCCTCGATGGCGGAGGGATATTTAGACCTGGAAAACCTTTTCAAAGCTGAATTCAGGTGCCATCTCTAAATACGGATCCTTGTGCTTTCTGTACGAGTGTGTTTGCCACCTGACACCACCTCACTGCTGCCACAGGTTGTAACAGGAGAACATGTAAAGACAAGACGAACAAAAACACACACCAACACGGTCGCTGAGGGAAGTGGCTCATGAGGTCTGCCACACCTGTGAGTCACAGCGCGGCTGTTCCACCTGTAACGGTCACATGACTGAGACAAAACCCGACATGATGACACACGCCGGGGAGTGTGTGTGAGGGGGGGTCATCACGTCACGTCAGGCCCCTCCCGAGTTAAGTGTATAAAAACACCTGCTCCGGCCGCTCACTAACATTTACTCTTTGGGATCCAGCAAGACTTCAAGACACTTCAGGACAACCTTTGGACCTTCTGTTTTACTGTTGGACGACTTGACAAGAAGCTTTTTATTTGAGGAGACATGGTGTCAGCCGGCTTCCAGATGCTGGGCACTGCCCTGTGCATCATCGGGTGGATTGGGGTCATCGTTTCCTGCGCTCTCCCCCAGTGGAAGGTGACGGCCTTCATCGGGCAGAGCATCGTCACGGCTCAAACCACCTGGGAGGGAATCTGGATGAACTGTGTGGTGCAGAGCACCGGTCAGATGCAGTGTAAGGTTTACGACTCCATGTTGGCCCTTTCCCGGGACCTCCAGGCCGCCCGCGCCCTCATCATCATCTCCATCCTGGTCGGCATCCTAGGCGTCCTCCTCTCCATAGCAGGGGGCAAGTGCACCAACTGTGTGGAAGATGAGGGCGCGAAGGCCAAAGTCGGCGTTGCATCAGGTGTGATCTTCATCATAGCCGGTGTGATGTGCCTCATTCCCGTGTCCTGGACTGCAAACACCGTCATCAGAGACTTCTACAACCCGATGTTGGTGGGCTCTCAAAAGAGGGAGCTGGGAGCTGCGCTCTTCATCGGCTGGGGGGCCTCCGCCCTCCTCATCATAGGTGGGGCACTCCTCTGCGCCAACTGCCCGCCCAAGGATAACTACTCAGCCAAGTACACAGCGACACGCTCGAACGGCCCCAAGGACTACGTCTGAGGAGGAGACAGGAGGCGCCAAGAGACTGAGAACTAAACTCAACGCTGCCCTGGACTCCGATCATCTCCTGACATTTTAGTTTCACAGTTTGGTTCGACACTTTCATGCTGAGCCACAGCTCTTCTTCTTCTCACCCACAACCAAGTCACAGTATATTCGGATGGAGCGACGGGAAGATGAACTTTTGGAAAATGGAAAAAATATTTAGCATGTTGAACGTTGATGCTTTGCAGTTTGTTTGTTTTTTAAATAGTATCCATTTGTACCTTTTTTGCATTTCATTTCATTTCATTGTTAATTGTGTATTATAAATGAAGCTGTAAATAAAACATCAGTCAACTTTAAGAACATCAAGTCTGTTTTCTTCTTATGTTTAAGACATGTTGAAGCAGTTTAATCTAACGGAGAGAAGACATGCGGCAGGTCAGCTGAAGAACTAAACAACCTGAGACAATCAAAGTACTTTAACTAATGTAAAATACAAAATAATCATTAATGATGGGGGGGGACTGACTGGTCGACAGTCCATCACCAAGACACCGACAGTAGAGACACTCACATTCAGTGCAAACTGTCTGTTTGTTGCATCTTAGCAGCTTTATAAGCTTCGTGCTGATTCACTGCCCAACAGCGCCCCCTGCTGTCGAGAGGACAACTCTGTGTGTTTGCTCGTGTTTATCACCCACACGAGCAAACACACAGAATTATAAATGATATATTAAATGATGTGATTGAGAAATCAAAGCTCCTGTTTGAATCTTTAACAGACAAACAACTAAAAGAGATTCGACTTGTCCTGATCGTGTTTGATATCTGACTCACGTATCATCAGTAAACACTTGAATTAAACACGGAGTGGAAGTTGTTCTTACCTGCACGCGGTTGTAATAACTCTGATGTTTGTTTTTATTTAACTGGAGAATAAGAAGCGTGTGACCTTGAAGCTGTGGATTTCTGGAAGGTCAGCACTACTGAAGGTCACTGGGTCTCTGTTTGTGTGTAAACTCCTTCCAGCCAATAGGAGACCAGCACCCTCATGTCCCTTTTTTCTCACACAACAAACTATAAATACGAGCTCCTTTCACCAGACTCATCTTCCGTTGGATTTTAACACAGGCGAGATGGTTTCTCAGGGGATTCAGATCATCGGCATATCGATGGCTTTGATTGGCTGGTTCATGGTGATCGTGGTGTGCGCCCTGCCCATGTGGAGGGTCACCGCGTTCATCGGCGCCAACATCATCACGGCTCAGACCATCTGGCAGGGCATGTGGATGAACTGTGTGGTGCAGAGTACGGGCCAGATGCAGTGTAAGGTGTACGACTCCATGCTGGCTCTGCCCCAGGACCTGCAGGCCGCCCGCGCCATGATCATCATCTCCATCCTGGCTGGAATCGTCGGGGTGGTGTTGTCCATCGCAGGTGGGAAATGCACGAACTGCATCGATGAGGAGCGGGCCAAGGCGAAGGCTTGCATCCTGGCCGGGGTTCTGTTCATCGTCTCCGGGTTGCTCTGTCTCATTCCCGTCTCCTGGTCCGCCCACAACATCATCAGGAACTTCTACAACCCGCTGCTGATCGAAGCCCAGAGGTTTGAGTTGGGAGCGGCGCTCTACATCGGCTGGGCCGCTGCCACCCTGCTGCTGATGGGAGGGGGGCTGCTCTGCTGGAACTGCCCACCCAAACATGAACACCCCCACTACGTACCCAAATTCATACCTGTGAAGTCGGCCTCCACATCAAGAGAATACGTTTAGGATGGTTCCACCTGCCTCTTCCTTTGGATTGCACTTCCTGTGTTCGTGACATTGACCTTTCTCAGAGGGGACGTCTCGTCTTTGATGACTGTTAACAATGAACGATGGCCGCGATCAGTTTAGATGTGCCCGCACGGCCCCGGACGCTCGCCGACACCTGAGTGGAATGAAGCCACGAACATAAACAGGCGAATTATCTTCTGCATTTGTTTCTATTTCCTGAAATCAGTTAAGTGTGTTGGCTTGTTGTCAGTAGATCTTAAGGATGTGATGATGCTTCATCATCATCGTCATCAGATATCTCCACGCTAACATACAGCAGCTCTCCTTTGCACTGCAGGTTAACATTAATCTGATGTTCTTCCAGATGTTTCCACGTTTGGGAAGTCGTTGAATGTTTGTGTTTCTAAAGCTTGTAATGCTCTGTTATTGTAAATAAACCATATAATCACTGGATGATCTCTCCTCTCCTTACTTCTGCAAAGCCTAAAGCATACGATGATGTCATGGCGTCGACATCACAGGGGGGGAAGGTGGACACGGCTCGGCGACATTGTTGCTTCCTCACTCAGAAACGGGTGTTTGTTTCTAAATACAGTCGAGATTAGCAACTGCAGATCACATGACACAAACGAAATAAGATCACATAGAATGTCACGCTCAGCAGGGGGCGGGGGGGGGACATACTTTGATGACAGGATTCCTACTTCCTACTATAAGTCCCGGTTTGTTGACCCATCAGAGGAGTCTGTGATCATGAAACAGTCGGATGCAGAGGTTCTTCATCCTCCTGACGTCCATCGTGCTGATCGTTATGACCTCTGACCTCCGCTCAGCTCGTGTTAGAGACACTCTGAGGTTGATGATGAGCATCTGAGTAAATGTAATCAGAAGAGAGGAAGAAGATCCCAAACTGTGACTCACAGCCTCCTAATTCCCCTCCAGAGAGGTGGGGAAGGGGTGGAGGGGGGCTGCAGCATCTTTATGAATGACAGGATGACAGACTTTTAAAATGTGACAGCTTACAGGTGATTGGCTGAGGAAGAGAGTGACAGGTTGTGATTGGATGAAGAGGAGGATGAGCTGGTGGAGCTTAGAGATGGAGGGAAACTGCTTGGAGTGTCGTCCACAAAGAGGGATTGAACATACAACATTACAGTCTCAACTTTCACTGAGTGAGACTCCGTCTGTAATCTGAAGAGAAATTGAATTACTGAGAAGTTTTAACTCCCAAACTTTCTTCAGAATCATTTGCATATGAACGAGTGTCTTCCGAGAACAGAAGCAGCTCGGTTTCGTTTATCAAACGAGCCCCACTCTTCTGGCTCTCGGAGGAGGAATCTTGTTTGACCAGAAGAACTCCCCAGACGACAGCATCGCCCTCCTCCTGCACATTCCCTGACGAACAACGAGCCAGAGAGCTGTGCCTTCCTGACTGCCAACCCGACCTGATCGCTGGAAGACTTCTCTCCTGCTGTGAATCGAAGCCTCTTCGCCATGGGGAAGATCGGCAAGGAAGTGGCAGGTCAGGTCATCAGCTTCATCGGCCTGGTGGGAGCGGCGGTGACCTGCGGGATCCCCATGTGGAGAGTGAGCACCTTCGTCGGAGCCAACATCGTTACAGGCCAGAACATTTGGGACGGTCTGTGGATGAACTGTGTGATGCAGTCCACCGGGCAGATGCAGTGCAGGCTGAACGAGTCTGTGATGAGGCTGTCCAGGGATCTGCAGGCCGCTCGAGCCCTCGTCATCATTTCCCTCGTCTTCGGCTTCATCGGCTTTATTATAACCTTCATTGGAGCCAAGTGCACCGCCTGCGTGAGGAAGGAGTCGTCCCAGGCCAAGGTGGTGATCATAGGTGGCTGTCTCGTCATTATTTCTGCCGTCTTTCTTCTGATTCCGGTGACCTGGTCTGCAACCATCACCATCACAGACTTCCAGAACCCCTTGACCCTCGAGACACAGAGGAGGGAAATTGGAGCGGCCATCTACATCGGATGGGCCGCGACTGTGGTTCTCCTGATCGGCGGGATCATCCTCACCACTTCTTGCCCTCCTCAGAAAAACACGTATGGATACCCCGGCTACCAACCAGCGCCCATGTACCCTTACACAGGGCCGAACCCAGCGACCTACGGCCCCGTGTACACCCCCGCTTCCAGCCGACCGTACACCGGGACGGGATCATACGCGCCCAGCAAGCCGTACGCAGCACCAACCACTTATTCTGCCAGACAATACCTCTGAGAGCTGAGGGGACTCACACAGAGAGACTGGCAATGCTAGAATGTAAAACTGCACCAAAATACAAATCAAAGACGGTATGTAGTCGGACATGCTGGGATCAGTTCCTCCTGTAATTACTGAGACGTGTGATTGGAAACGTTTTGCTCTTCTGAACTGATGTTGTGTAAATTCCTGTGTTTATGACAAAAAGAAGGAAAGTCCCGTCGTCACGGCCGTGTGCACCGGACGTCGCTTTGTTGTCACTATATTTATTTCCTTGTCGTACGAAGCTGATGTTGTAAAATCTGATTTGTGATCTGCTTGTTTGATGTAAATAATTGAGATAATTTCAATAAAATATTTGTAGTTTGCACCAGACGTGTTTGTGGAGTCCATCAATTTAACATATTGTTACTGAATTCATGCAGTTTTCTGATGTTTGTGTAAAAGGTAAAAAAAAAAGGCAATATTTTATTTGTTATTGAGCCATTAACCTCAATCAACAGTTAAATCTAAGATAATTAACATTAACTATTTTAGACCATTGTAAACTTCAGAAATGATAAACGAGAGGACGTTAAAGCAAAACATGAACATGTGATGGTGATGATCCGACCACCAGTAATGGGTAAATGGCGTCAAACGGAGGCTCCTCCTCTCAACGTCTGACATCCGGTGATACCACCAGCCTCGTTGTTTATTTAAAACCTGAAGCCTGAAACCGGTGACGGGACCTGATCTTCCTGTAATCAATCCAATCAACGGTTAGCATTGTTTGAATAACAGCACACAGCCGTTGCAGACTGAGGTTCATCTCGCCGAAACCGCGTAATGTGAAGAATCTGGTCGGGCAGGTTGATCACTGACCGCTGGTTTCACGACAAAGGGAAAGACGTTCTGACTCCACCTTCAAGAGACACGTCCTTATAACCCAAGGTGCTACAGTCCTTCATTCACACAAGCAAACCGCCCTGATCAACTCCTCTGCTTCGTCGAGCTGCTCCAACAAGACCTCACCATGGTGTCAATGGGACGACAGATGCTGGGCTTCGTCCTGGCCGTCATCGGCTTCCTGGGGACCATCATCGTTTGCGCGCTGCCCATGTGGAAGGTCACGGCCTTCATCGGAGCCAACATTGTGACGGCGCAGGTCATCTGGGAAGGGCTGTGGATGAACTGTGTGACGCAGAGCACGGGACAGATGCAATGCAAGATCTACGACTCCATGCTGGCCTTGCCCCAGGACCTCCAGGCCGCCAGGGCCCTTGTGGTCATCTCCATCATCGTCGCGGTCTTTGGAGTCATCGTCGGCATCGCAGGGGGCAAGTGCACCAACTTTGTGGAGAACGAGACCTCGAAAGCCAAAGTGGCCATCGCTGCGGGAATTCTCTTCATCTGCGCCGGCGTCCTGATCCTCATCCCCGTCTGCTGGTCCGCCAACACCATCATCAGGGATTTCTACAACCCTGTGCTGACCAACCCTCAGAGGAGGGAGCTGGGGGCTGCGCTGTACATCGGCTGGGGCACCGCCGCGCTCCTACTGCTGGGTGGTGCTCTCCTCTGCAGCTCCTGCCCACCCAAGGAAGAGTATCCGGTCAAGTACTCTGTGGCCAGGTCCACAGCCACCAGTCGAGCCTACGTCTGAGCTCCACTCTCCTGAGAAACACTGACGATCAATCCTACTTCATTGTGACAGTCCCAGTTGTGTGTAAAAACATTTTCTTTTAAATGTTGGGGACACAATTACTTCACAGTTCTAAGGTGGAGGCGAGACGGAGAGCCCGGTGCTCCTGAATGATGATGTGGTGGGAAACTGCAGGAAACAGCAGCAGGTCGACTGGACTGAAGGAGAGCTGTTCTTTACTAAGCTAATATCTAAAAACACAATAATCCTCTCAATCATTTGCTAATATAAGCTGTGCAAGAAGGCTGTTAATAGTCAACAAGAACTATGATGAAAAGAAATTTGTATAGTATCTCTGATTTATTGTGAATTTGTTATATAAAATATTCTAAAAATATCAAGACTGTTTTTTGTTAACTGAAATCACTGATATTTAATAAAAAAATGTACAAAACTGATGGAATTTGGTGCCTGATTCTACTTTAACTGAGTTCAAAAGTATTATTCTGTTCCTCAATCGTGCTCTCGAGGTATCATGACAACCAATCAGCAGCCAGTAATCAGGAGTTTGAGGGTCAGAGACGATGACGCCTGCAGATATAAAGCCTCAATTCAAAGTAATAAATTAGGAAGCAACAATCAGTGTTCACAGAGTTTACACAGTTGAAACTGAGCAGAAGATAGTTTAACAGAGTGTATTCACAACATCCAGCAGCTTGCGGGTGTTCAACCAGTTCAACCAGTTTCACAGTTACATTCCAATAAAAACATTTCATCGGTGCGCTCTGTTCAACAGACCCGAGAGTCCAACACACACTTCTACTGGAACAGAGACCAGACAGATGTAACAGTAATACTGTGCAACATATTGTAGGACAAGCAGCGAATGTTACCGACCGAATGTCAACAAACATCCGCTTAAACTGGATCACAAACATATTGCGCAAGATTTATTCTACCTGCGAAGACGGCAGCAGAGGGTCACACCCTGATCTGTGCAGGGAGGAAACATGTGAGGAACACGTGTTCTGTTCACTCCTTCAAACGCCGTCACTTTAACCTCATTTATTGACACTGAAACTGTGTTATTTTCCGAACACTTTTGTGAATTTACCAGCAGTGAGCTCAGCATTTCTTCTCTGTTCCAGAAATATCTCACTGATGTAATCGCAGCGCGACGCAGTGTTTCGTCAGGGCGAACACACCCTGTTGTGATACCTAATAGTTGGTATCACATTCTTGTGGTCCAAAAGTCCCCGAACCTGGAACGTGCTGATGATTGGCTGCCGAACTGACTGATGTCAGAACAGAAGAACAAATGCATCCTTGTCCACTGATGGACATGTTTGCAGGAAATGAATCATGGGAACTTATAATGTGCAATCATGTCTTCTCTATGAAGTCAGTTATAGTATGCATGTGTAGATTTATCAGCATCATTTTATTGCCTTGTTTTCAATCTGAGCTAATGAAGCTTCAAACCAGTTGGGGGCGACATATCACCAGAGAGAATTGGGTAACTAAGAAAGCGGAACATCTTATCTTCCTGTGTGGTTCTTGTCTTACGTTAAACCCTTAATGATGCCTGGTTCTTCTCATTAAAGCAGCTGTGCACGCTCAAAGTGACTATTCATTCGTATCTTTTTATATTTTCAGTTGTTCCTTGTCGAAAGTGTAAACAAACCCGTATGTAATAGAATCCTCGTCTCCATGCAGGAGAATAATTGAAACCCCAACCTTTATTGTCCCGGCTCTCAAAGAATCTTGAAGGGCAGGTATTGTTTGGCAGGGCCTGAACAGAGCCGGCTCTCACGCCTCCTGAGACTTCAGCTGCACATAAACACCACGTATACATCAGCTCTTAATATTCTCTCAGAAACACACCGAGCGGAGACGATGACTTCCATGGGGATGCAGATGGCGGGCAGCGCCCTCGCCCTGATCGGCTGGATCGGGGTGCTCATTGTGTGCGGCTGCCCCATGTGGCGGGTCACTGCCTTCATTGGCAGCAACATCGTGACATCGCAGACCATGTGGGAGGGCCTGTGGATGAGCTGCGTGGTCCAGAGCACCGGGCAGATGCAGTGTAAGGTGTACGACTCCATGCTGGCTCTGAGCAGTGACCTCCAGGCCGCCCGGGCACTGGTGGTGGTCTCTATCATCGTAGGCCTCGCCGGGATCCTCACGGCCTTCGCAAGCGGGAAGTGCACCAACTTCATTTCGGATGACAGGGCGAAGGCGAGGGCCTCGGTGGGCGCGGGCGTGCTGCTGATCATCTGTGGGCTTCTCTGCATAGTCGCTGTGTCCTGGACCGCCAGCATCATTATAAGGAACTTCTACAACCCCGTCCTAATAGATGCCCAGAAAAGAGAGCTGGGATCATCTCTCTACATCGGCTGGGGGGCCGGAGCGCTCCTGCTCCTGGGAGGGGCCCTTCTGTGCGCCACCTGCCCCCCCAAGAAGGACGAACCCCCCGCTGGGATCTACCTCCTGGACAAGTCTTCATTAGGATACAGCAAATCAGGCGATTTGACACCAACAAAGACTTACATTTGAGACTCCTGCAGGGAATCATTTCACTACCTGTTGGCACTCCGGTGACGTTTGGAGTTTAATCTGTTCACACAAGAAGAGACGAACACAGAGGCAAACTGCACCCAAGGAAATCTGCACTTTGACCACTTTTATTTACTCTTCGGATATATGAAGATACTCTGTTTCTTTGAATAATATTGTTACTCTTGCATTTATAAGAGCACATCGTTTGGACCAGTAACGTACATATTGATACTTTATTTATTAAAGTATCGACCTACCTATTGGCTCAATTTAAACTCCAGATCTTCTGTTTTAGACGTTCTGGAAAGTTGTGTCTTCTGATGCACCGTGCATGTTTCTGTTATCTGAGTATATCTTTTAACAATAAATGATCTTATGTTGTAAGATTTCTTCCTCTCCCAGGCTTCTTGTTTATTTGTTTACTTGAAGACTGTTCCTCTCTCACAGCGTTTGAACCAAACACTGGGAGAACCTGTTTGTCAGATACAAGCCAGGCTGGGAACAAACTTCACCTGACCTGTTTTCACAAGTTTCATCCCACACTAATAGTGTTCGTAGCCCCTTAATATATCTAGATATATAAATATAGATAGATATATATTTCTACAACATTACAAACACTTCAGTTCAACACCGAGTACACAAAAACCTCCAACCTTAAGAGCACTTCTACCTCTTATATAAATCATTTATCTACAACAGACAAAGTATTTTGGAATGAAAATACAATGAAATAGGGTTTAAGGTGGAATCAACATTACATTTCTTCGCCTCTGTGATTTGCAATTTATGACCTAATTACTCTGATATTTGTAAAAATACTTTATTTTGGTAAGCGTTCGTTTCTTTGGTCTTTGCTGCCACCTAGTGGTACTTTAGATTCATAGCTAGAAAATCCAAAACTTTTTTTTATCTCTGACAACAGTTACAGGAAACAATTTGGGGGATCCAGTTTTTTGCTGTTCAGGAGAAGATGTCTGATCTCACATCTCCTCTCTCTATCTCTCAGCTCAGTAAGCCACACAGGAACATTTTGTTGGAGCTCATCAAATACAAACGCTTTGTGAGGGCGCTTGGCGTCTCATAACGATGCACAAGGTCCTCTCTCGCGTCCGCTTGAGATGCGTCGGCCTGTCCAATAGAAACTCTCGTCATTATCAGGCACTCGGCTGCCGTGTGATTGCCGCATGTTCAACGCTGACAACTGTGTATATTAAACCCAACATCATTCTCCAAACAAAACTTTCTGTGCCTAATCCTAACGACCGATCAACGACAGTATAGTCACAATCACCATTGATGCTCACGGTCGCCAGTACAGTCATGACTCCATGTTGTGGTTGCAAACGGGGTTGATCATCCGACTCTGGCGGCAAAGTCCAGTGTTTGTTGGGCCCATCAAACAAAATCAAATGCCGAACTTGTCTTATATTGACGGGTTAACAGTCGACTGGGAGTGTTGTTCTTTGAGAGTGGAGAACATGCTATGATGGAGTGACTGTCAGCCTTTCCACTTTCTGTGTTTCAGGGCAGAGAGAGCGCCCCATGGCTCTGGAGGAGCTGGGCATCAGCCTGTCCATGATGGGCGTTGCTGGGACCATCCTGATCTGCGCCCTGCCCATGTGGAAGGTGACAGCATTCATCGGCACCCATCTGGTGGTCATGCAGGTGTTCTGGGAGGGTCTGTGGATGACGTGTGTCAGCGAGTACACGGGTCAGCTGCAGTGTAAGCTCTACGATGCCCTGCTAGACCTGTCGCCAGACCTGCAGGCGGCCCGCGGCCTCATCTGCATCAGCCTGGTGCTGGGATGCCTGGGATTCCTCATCTTCCTCCTGGGAGCGCGCTGCACCAACTGCCTGAGCCACCCACGCATCAAGACTCGGGTGGTGCTGGGATCCGGGGTCATCTTCTGCCTGGCAGCGCTCACCGCCGTCGTTGCCATTTCCTGGACGGCCAACACCATCATCAGCGACTTCTACAACCCACGTGTACCCGAGGTGCTGAAGAGAGAGCTCGGGGCAGCCATCTATATAGGCTTTGTGACGTCTGGGCTGCTGCTCTGTGGGGGGGTCATTCTGTGCACAAGCTGCCCGCCCCAGCGGGCCAGGTTCCCCTCCAGTGGGTACAAACTGACCAGGACACCCAGACGCAGCAGCTACGCCATCAAGAACTACGTGTAAAGAGAGGACATCACACACACGTTACCATCTTTGGATTCTAGGGAACCAACCGACCCGCTGCAACATCTCACATGATGGATCCTCTTTCACCAAGAGTTCCTCCCATCAGTCTGAAAGGATTCACCCTCCCTAAATCTCAGACAAACCCCTGAACTATAGTGACAACACCAGCCAGTAGCAGATGTTTGTTAGTCTTTTATATGTTCTTTCAGGGTCCTGTGACGTGCAGATGTTAAAGTGCATGATCATCGTGGATTATATGAGTTTATCAGTTCCTTCTAATCTAAGACGGAATGTTTCTCTGAAAGTGACTCAATGCAAAACAGCTACATCAAACTAATGCGCCTGCACTGCCGGGAACAACAGAGCTGGTTGGAGGAATGTGGAACCTCCAGAAGCATACTTGTCAACTACCACTGCTGCCATCATCTGACGGTGAATATTTAGGCAGGGAGGCCCAGCACATTTAATCTGAATACCATTAAAAACCTACTTGATTGATCAGGAATCGGTAAACAATCCCACTGATAAACAGAAGCATTCTTGTCCTCAACCTCCACATAGGAACAGAAAAACTGTCTGATATGAAAGTAAATGTCTCAACTTTTGATGTGTATAAAATAAAAGTCTTTCCTGGTTGTTGGAGGAAGCCGGACTAAAGACCAGTAACGGTTAGTGAATGAATGTGCATGTTTTCATCCAGTACAAACGTTTCTTACAGTTTGTGTGCTTGTATCTTAGAATTTTTAAATAAAGTCTTGTAGTGTAAAGATGCGTCAGTGCAATCACTGCTCTGCAATAAGGAATGTGCTGGAGGAGTTCCTCATCGCTAACATTCCTCCTCCCAGTAGACACCAGCGCTCCCAGAGCCAACAACACAGCAACTGCTGGAAAATCAAATTCCAATATCTCTTTTAAATCAAGTTGTCTCACTGAAACACGTCAGAGGGGCTGAGAACTCAGAGCACAGGGGAACCTTTGTTTTTTCCGCATGCGCCTCAAACTGGGAGAAGTGTGTTGTTATGAAACCATGGCAGAGCAAACAGAGGCCTTCCCTCCTCCACCCAGCTGCAGCCGAGGCCCTTTTCTTTTCATGAATACCAAAGAACTGGTTTCACCCTTTCAGACAGTGTTTGCCTGACACATGCACACACACGTTAGAACGCCCCAACACACCACTGCACTCTGCTGTCAGCTGTTTCTGGTTAGCAGTCGGGCCTGCAGTGAAGAGGAGCAGCAGGCTGCCCAGTCATGGAGCAGAGGCTGGTGCTCGCCGCCCTGAGTCTGGCCACCATAGGGTGGCTTTGTTCCATTCTGACACGCCTTCTGGCCCTGTGGAGGGTGAGCAGCACACTGGAGAACACCACGGCTTCGCTGCCTGCCTACTGGGATGGGGTTTGGCTGGAATGGAATCACTGGGACATCGCACATGATGGACGCCTGCACTGCTCCTTCTACCAGTCCCTCTTGTCTCTTTCTGAAAGTTTCAGGACGTGGATAGGCCTGATAACGGCAGCTATCGCAGTCGGAGGTTTAGCTGCTGTGATCGGCGCTGCGGGGGCCATTTGGTTCCCGAAACGTGGACAGATTAAAGTGTTTTCTGGTGCTCTCTTTGTTTTGTCTGGGTTCCTGGTGCTGATTCCCACAGCCTGGACGAGTCATCACACCAGTCAGCCTCTGGAGGGGGTTTTGCAGATGAGAAGGTCCTGGGGACCAGCACTGTATCTGGGATGGATCTCCTTTGCATTCATGCTGGCTGGAGGGGCGTTTCTCACCACCAGATGTCCGACTCTTGAGAGGCAGCCCCAGGAGGCTGAGCTGCCCAGGTACCCGGATGTAGAGGAAGAGGCTGCTCACGCACTGAGCTGGATCAACAGGACGACGTAAGCAGACAGCCAGTATCAACGCAGATCTGTAGTCCGTCCAGTTTGAATGAAGCAAACAATGAGCAGAATTGTTTAACAATCAATCCTCTCCTCCGATTCACTTTCACTGCAAAACCTTTTTTACTTGATATGATTATAGATGTTTGATGTTTTCATATAACACAAGGAATGATGTTTTTTGATTCCTTGTCACCACTTGCCCAGTGGAGCCGTCCCTGTGTGACAGTAATCCGTCCCTAAAATCAAACTGACTGGCATCAATTTAACTGTGGTGGAAGAGTGAAGGTGTTTTATGGTGTTTATCACTCCTTGAGACATAGATAGATAAGAGCACTTGATGGGGCTGCTTGTCCACCTTATTGTAAAAAGGTTACCGAGGCTCTTTAACAGCTCAGCCTCTCCTCAGCAATGAAGATGAATTGTGGTGCAGAATTGAGATTAAAGTGCTTACAATTGAAGTTAATTCCACTCATGAAAGTGCAATATAATGACTCCTGGGAGCTCTGTGAAACCATGTTTTTCATTTGTTCTTGAGCATCTAAGAAAAGTGTACAAGATAATTGAATGTTAGATATTTATTCACCGCAGAGGAAAGTCATTCACGATGCCAAAGTATAAAGCACTTAGTTGAAGAACTGATCTGTCTGAGAGGGAAACTGATCGTGGCACTGAACCCTGACGCAGTCGGAGTCGGATGGGAGCGGACGTCACTTCGTCCAGACGTACTGTTGATGATGTGTAGAGGTACTCACATTCAAAACTGAATAAATAAATGAGAGAATCTATTACTCAGTGTCCCCACAGTGTGTGCATGGCACATAAGCTTTGTTTTAGTCAAATTAAAACTGGGGAGGAGGAATGATGTGATCGAATACAAAGTATTAGAGTTTGCCAGCAACAGGGGATGTTTGTGAGGCGAAGAATTCTGGCTGATCGGCTGGGGTTCCTAAAGCTTCTCATCTCCCTCCTCCACATCCTTCAGATTGAGGACTTCCAGGGAGCCTCGGCCTTTCGTCTCGCAGCGGATGAGCTCATCAATCTCCCGGAAGCAGCCGGGATCCACCAGACACACCTGAGGAAAGAGGACAGGAAGTATTTTCATAGACTGGTGGAAGGTAATTAGCCGCCATCAACCTTTGCACTCGCTCACCATTTCCAGCTCTTCATCGAAGTCTTCGCTCTCCACAACCTGCAGGAGCGTTTTCAGCTTCTCCTTCAGCCTCTTGGCGTCTTTAGCTGGCAGCATCAACCGCAGCCTCATGTGGGCTCTCTGGATCTCCATGGTCTCTTTTAGCTGCCGGATGACTTCCAGAGCCTGGGAACAACCGAGCACAAGAGTCTGCATCACCTGGGATGAATTAACTGAAGGGAAAGAACAAACTCTACACTCTTGTAACTGCCACAGTATCATCGCTCCAGAGGTCCCAGGTGAAAAGAAAACATGACAGGTGTTAAAGCAATAGTTAAAGGAATCCGGGAGATAATAAGCTGAATCTTATCATTGGTTTGAAAAGTGGTATTAGTCCACTTAATCTAATGAAAACACCTCTGTGTTGTTTATGATGGTGAGAAAGATACTCAAGGGGTCACGTGAGTCCTCACCTGCTGCTTCGTGCTCTTGTTGGCCTTGACGGAGTAGTGGATGTCCTTCATCGCCCGCTCAATGAGACTGACCGTGTACGGCCTCTTGGTCTCGGGGTTGACACACTTCTCTGCCACAATGGTCGCGATGTCCCTGAACATCGTCTCCAGCTGACTCTGCCTCTCCTTGTCGGACACTTGGAGCTCTCCTTTGGCCAGGATCTGTGCCGCAAACAGGAAAGAAAGCGATTGTTAAAAGTGACAGTGACTGACGTGCAGGCCTCTGGTTGGCATCCGGGCGGGAATAACAGGGCGACATGGAAATCCACTGCTGAGGTTCTCGCCTGTTTACAGATTTCTGTCAGGTCATCTGTCCCAAAGGCTTTGCACAGGTCATCCTTCTTGGCCACCTGCCCCTTGGACACGTTCACGAACACAGAGCTCGTCTGCAGAACTTCATCCAGGTCTTTCTCTCTGACAGGGAACACAGTGACACAGTGAACATTCATATACACGGAACATGTGTTGTCATTAGCTCAGCTCGCTGAGGGTGCGTCACACAGCGAAGCATCGAGAAGCTAACGGACTTTAGCTAGACATCAAACATGGGTTAACCCCAATTTACCACGTGTGTTAACGGCTGTTTAGAAAAGCCAACAAGTTAAACGTCTAATATTTCACGATACTCACGCTCCGGATCTCCAGCTCACGACTTTATTCTTGTAACAAGCGATTTCAAACCGCTTCCCTCCTTTTTTCATCCGCACAACGGCCACATTTGTGAGCCGTATTTGGTTGGTTGGCGTAAATATCGACATGTTTCTGTGTCAGTCGACAGAAAACTCTGTCCAGACTGTTGACAGGAGAAGTGCTGTCAAATAACAGCGTCGTAGATGTTGTCTCTGTTTGGGTTCTCAGATTAGTGTCCGGCTGAGAACATCGACTCCAGAGCGATGGTTCCGCTTCGCTTTCTTCGCCGTAGACTTCAGAAACGTTCATTGAAACATTAAATATAAAATAAGTAAAATCCCTGTCGTGAAAAAAACGTGACGACAAAAGCTTTTAGAAATAATTGTTGTCTTAGACTTTATCAAGGCCGTTACAAAGCGGTCGGCAACGGTTGGGGGACCTAATCTGCCTCAAAATAAAATCAAAAACCTTAAGTAGTATTTAAAAAAAATAAACACAGTTTAAACACATTGTTTAAACTTTACAGTTATACACAGCTGGCCAATAGTTTATTGCTCTCTGTCTATATATATATATATATATATATATTCCGCATGCGCATATATTCATTTTTAGTTAAATAATTTTCCATTTTATTTAGCTGTTCTAACTTTGGTGATGGTTGATTGATTATCAACGTTGCATGGTTGCCTGTCTTAGCACAACATTATGCTTACATGTTATGTCTTTTTTTGCCTGTTTATCTCTGTTTTTATAGCAAAAGGCTTATTTGAATATTTGGAAGTAAATCTGGACAAAAAAAAATCTCTATTTTAAAATGAACCCACAAGAACGTCTGGTGACACAGGTGCCACAAAACCTTTACATCTACTGAACATCCTGGTGCAGTCATGTGACAATGAAAATTTGTGTATCCATGTATCCATAATTTTCCTTTAAGGAGAATTGGGTCCAGGTTCTGATGGGTTAATATCCTCTGAGGTCAACTTCAGGGGCAATAGGAGGAACTATAAAGAGAACTCGGGCCCTGGGTCTTTTCATTTTGTGGTTGGCGAGAAACAAAAGTATGACAACAATCTCCAGTTAAGTTGTAAGACTGTAAGAAAGAAAATAAAAAGATACAACAAAACCATTTGTTTTCTTATCCGGGTTCACCAAGTTCGATAAATGTTTATCTTTCATGAAGTTAATGACTTGCTTGTCTTTGGAGTGATGCCACCCTCCGGAGGATTGTATCCTCAGTACCAAACTCTGTTAATGGACCTCGAGGGGTCTGGTGACACGAGACAGTAAACATCCACCGCCGTGTTCTGCGACTGTTTCAACACTAACAGATGAGCTTTGGCGAGTTGGTCTGCTGGCAAATTAAAGACTTCAAAACATGTTTTCACTAAAGAAAAGTGATGTGTTGTCTCATTGATGCTCTCAGTGTGTGACTGCCTCGGAATGTGGGGCTTGTTTTTTTTAGCAAAAGTGACACAGCTGTTGAAACGGATAAAAAACACGCTCAGGCTGTAACCTGTAACATATCATATCATGTGGTAGTATACCGTATATTCTGTGGTACTGTACCACACATCATGTGGTATTCTACCGTATATTCTGTGGTACTGTACCACATATCATGTGGTATTATACCGTATATTCTGTGGTACTGTACCACATGTCATGTGGTATTATACGGTATATTCTGTGGTACTGTACCATGCATCGTGTGGTACTACTGTTACACTAAGAGTGTAATATGTTGTCTGACTGATGGACAAACTATCAGTGCAGCCCAGTGCAGATCACCAGCAGCACACAGGCTCCAATATAATAAATAACAGCTGTCTCAAACCGATTTATTGAAAACTGAACTTCCTCATGAGGGGAGGATTTATTGCAGGGCTGTTTTGATATACTTCATTAATTGTATCTAGGTATACCTAATACATTTGCAAGTACGTCTGTATTGTACAAAGTAATATAAAAACTGTTGGAAGCAGACTGACGTGTTTGTGCAGCGCCTGACTGAACTCCTGCAGAAAGTTAATTAGCCTCTCACGCCAGTAACTGTCTCGAGTGTGTCATTAAAGGCAGCTCGTGTGTTTGGTCTGTCTGTGTTGGTCGTTGCACTGAGGGGAGTTCTCCTGTCAAAACAGTCTGATGCAATGGTGCCCCCCCCCCACCCCCCATGAACTTTGACATCACTCATCTGCGAAATCAAGTCTTAAAGTTTAAAACTTCACTATGAAGAAGCTGTTGCAACAAAAAGATTTGACTTTTTATATTTAATAAATGTTTAACTGATAAATTGACTGAACGTGTTGCGACAGCCACAATGTACATAAAGTCTCTAATGGTGGAACAACTTACACCTCTAATGTTCTGCTACTACGATAGCCCGTCAGATTACATGAACTGATTCTTACTAACACAACGACTTAACTAGAAACGCACTCAGAGATTGAAACTTTCCGCCAAATCCGAAGGAAAGAAAAGCTGTTTTTTGTTGCATGTTTCACCCGTCCAACGAGTTTGGTGAAAATCGGGTCGTTTTCACTTTCTCCTGCTGAAAATCACACACACACACACACACACACACACACACACACACACACACACACACACACACACACACACACACACACACACACACACACACAGACCTGTCATTAAGCACTGGGGATTAACACTCCCTTTGCACTGTCAGCTAAAACACACAGTGGGATTTCCTTCAACTTGTTTACGCTGTGG
>CAAKHC010007506.1:0-27182 GCA_901007825.1 Macroramphosus scolopax | reverse complement strand
ACTCATTCCTTCACTTTCTCTTGATGCGCTTGCATTTAAATCCAACTCCATCTCTCTCTCTCTGTGTGCAGCTGGCCTGTACAACAACAAGCTGCCAGTGCTCTGTGTGCCCCTCCCCCGTCCTGAAGCACTCACAGGCGGTCAGTCTCACAGTCAGTTCCAGCTGCAGTCAGAGCAGAGACACACACACACACACACTCTCCTCCTCCAGACAGCAATGTAATATCTTGCCAGGACTGAAGTATTTGGAAAGTGACATGGATTTTGGACTATCTTTAGACCCTGAAACACACGATGGCGAATGATCAGAGTTCGTAGCCCCGCCCCTTCCACCGAGTGTCATGAAAAGTCACCTTGACCTCCGATATGCATCATCAAGGTGTTAATGCTTCACTGACCATGTCAGAAAATCATCAATTTTGAACACTCATGTACCACACCCATAAAATATGTTTAGGCCCTCAAAAAGGCGATTCAACTAGGGAGCTATGAAAAATAAAAATAAAGATAAAAATAATAATAATAATAATAATAATAATAATAATAATAATAATAATAATAATAATAATAATAATAATAATAATAATAATTCGTACAGATTCAATAGGTCCTCGCCACAGCTGTGCTGTGCTCGGGCCCTAATAATAACGATGCAAATACCATCTTAAAACTTTTGTATTAAAGAATCAGTCCACAAACTTATCGCCCTCCCCAACTTCTTTTTCTTATCTCTTTCTTGTCAACGAGACACTCGCAGGGGAAAAAGCACAAACTCCTGACAACTCTGCTGCAGAATAGTAATTATAATACCTCTCTGTATTAAGTTAGCTAGATATTCAGACAGATTCAAGTTGAGAAATGTATGCAGATAACCAGTGCATCAAATGACAAACGGAGCAGTTTGCAATTTTGATCACACGTTCAGAGTTCACAACCTCCTGATCTTCCACTTCAGGTGCAACATCGAAAATCATATCTAGACTCACATTAACTCTTTAAAAAAAACTAGCGCTGCCTGTGGGATCGTTGTGCGTGGCTCTCCCAGCCAAATCATTAACTGCAGAATATCAATCTAAGCATTTGCATGGACAGAACTTTCTGTCAGGCTGGAAGTGTGAGTTTGATCCAGAGGCAGATGCACCCTGACGGCATCAGTGAGCTGCTTATTTAAAAAGAATCTCCTGGGGAGGGAACAGTCTCCATGACTGGACTGCAGATGAAGATGATACCAACGGGCAACCAGCCCTTCAAATACAAATGAGTAATGTTATTCCTCATTATGACTATGGAGATGATTAGGGCCACAGTCAAAATACTTTTCAGTTCTCTTGACTTTCACTTTCAGTCATCTAACTTTTTTATCAGTATTGACATCAGAATGACTTTAAACTCAGAAATCTTTTTACAAAAATGTCATAATTCTCAGCTGTTTAAAATTCAGAAAAGGTACAAGTAATAACTTGTACCTTATGGCACTGGACTAGAATTACACAACAACCAGTGAAGAAGCCAAGATGGAGATAGGTATTTTTAAATTGTTAAAGGGGCTACAGCCCCCCCTAAAATAGGCCTAACAACACCACTGCTTTTTCCATAAACTGGGCCCCACGGTATTCGTAACGTGTCTGACTTTCAGTGAAGCACAGACACAAAGCTGGTGTGATGTGAAGAAAACAAACATATGACATATGCTATTTTTAGGACCTAGAGTGTGAGTCCTGCAGAGTGCACCGTGCTGTATTTGTAACTACTATTCATTTACAAAAGGTAACTTGTGTTAAATACAGACAATAAAACCTTGAAGGTGTCTTACTGTCAGGAGAGATAAGAAGCCTGACTACTGTATTTGGTTGCACTGCTCCCAAGAGGTTAAAAGCAGAATTACATGACTTTACCAAGAGACAAAAGCACGGAAAACCCATTTGTCACCAGCAAGAGGATGAGAGAGCTCCTCTTCAGCCTGCACACTTTTTCCCTCAAGACAATTATAAACAACAGCATGCTAATTAGTTTCTGAAGGAAATCCTGGCTAAGCAATTTCCCCCGGCTGAGTCTAATCAGATACGAACAACACATAATAAAATGAATGAATTAGGGGGGCACTGAGATACAAGGTACAAGCAATGTGTCTGCCATTTAAAGTTATGTGGTATGTATAAAATATGTTCACAGGAAGCCAAAGAGTTCACAATTTTGAGTAGTCTCACTAATGTCTTCCTGTATCTTGTGTTGGAAAGTGCAGTTTTGGTCGGAGTGAATGAAAGAGCATTTAACAAAGACAGGATTAGTCTGGGTGCTGGCAGTGTGGTACAGAGGAACAAAGGGGACAAAGAGGTTGGAAGATAGAGCCTTATAAGCCTGGTGACTACTCTGCTGCACCCTAAGGAGCAAAGAGCTCTGGAGGACACAGCTCTAAGGGAAAACTTAAAGGGATAAGTGTCTGTGTGTGTGTGTGTTTGACAGTCACGGCATTTGTGTGTGAGGAGATGTGAACATATTGGTACACTGAGGGCAAGGCTGCTGCAGCGTAGACTTGAGAGGCCTGAGTGATATCAGGAGAGTACAGTAAGGCTGGGCTGTAAGAACGATGGAGAGAGTAATGATAGTGCAGAGGAGAGTGAGCGGGAGGTAAAAGAAAAGATGAGCAGCTTGGCCCAAGAATGAGTAGGAACTGCTGCAGAAGAACATCGTATCATAAGCATCAGCTTACAGTAATCAATGGACCAACTACATATCTCATAACAACCCTATTGCCCTGCCACCGATCCCGATCCTGGACCACAATGCATTAGGTTGATGTCCTCTGTGCCCTCACGGAAAGTAAGTTTTTATGTGTTTGTGCAATTCATGTAATAGCACTCAATTTACAGAGGCTGACAAAGCGTTCTGGATTTTTATAACACTGCGGATGTCAATGTCTGAGGTTTTAAATAAAAAAAAAGTCAAATAAGATGGACTGCCCTACTGAACATCTGACGTGCATGCAAAGGATTGTGGGTCTAACACAAAGGATATACTACTGCTCCTATGTCGAATGAAACCGACCTGCTATCAGAAGAGTTCTGGAGTAAATTAGTCCTTCATGTTAAGCAGAATACAATCTTGAAACAGCCTGTGAAAGGAGGGACTTCTGAACTTGGACACACCTTGTGTATAATATTTCAGGCATCCTGACAACCATCAAGGTCAACGAACATCCACTGTGTAGTTTCTCTTGCTATGTTAACTCCAGACACATCAGAAATAAAAGAACATTCCGTATAACCCCTGCCGCTGTAGGAACTGCAGGCCTGCTGACTGTATTGGCTGCCATCAAACAAGCACCCACTGTGACACATGTAGCTTCCTCATGAAGCTGTGAGCTGCGCCCAGTAGGTCCATGTGTGCTTAATGTCAACTAATAGGTTTAAAGTGTAGAGGCTCACACATAGTCGGTTGCATAGCAACTCAATTAATAACGCTTAACAGTGGTTGATCAGGATGACCTAGTTACAACTGGGCAACTGGGTCGAGCTTGACCTCGATTAAAAGAAATTAAGTGCATCACAATGGATTTTGATGTCAGAGCTCTGGTGCCTTTTTGTCAATTCAATTAGTGTAAGCCAACCACATTGACACTGTCAGCATAATTTCACAACCAAACTTTAGACTACAATCTCAGGTGTTCTGTAAAGTAAAACTCAACCTCGGCACTGCTGAACTCACGACAGCATGCAGACGAAAAATACCTGCTGGACATCTGGACTCTGAACATGAGGCCAATGCAGTCTGTGCTGTTGTAATAGACTGACTAATTCACTACTACCAGATGGTGGGACGGAGAAAACCACATGCTTGTGTCATCCATACCGACATGCATTGCAGCAATGATTAAGTCTGTCCAGAACTCGTCAAAAGTGATTCAAATGTGACAACCGTGAGGACAGCATGACCCCTGCTGGTGTGTCTCAGTACAACACAGGCCCCGCAAAGGGGGAGGATTATCACAATTGATCCATATGTGGTGTGTGTATGCCTGTGTGTGCATGTGTGTACATACCTAGCAATAACCCGAGGAGAGCAGTTCGGGTGGCGGCCCATACACTCCAAAGCAGCACAGTAGGATTCCAAATTTGGCTTCAGACCGGCCTCTTCTAATAGAATAAAAATGCGGCCAATGTGACTCAAGGTCCCCTAGAAACAAAGACAGACACAAGGACAATTCAACTTTGCCTCCATGTAAAGTGACAAATAACATTTACGGCAATAAATACAATGGAAATGCATAAATACAATATGAACCCTGTTTGTCTTTCATGAGCGACAACTTGGGTAATGATTATATACGTCTTCTAATTAATGATCAGTGTAACGATTACAGAATGCAGTTGTTTACGTTACGTATTTTGTCCAACACCTATAAGCCCCACATAAGTTCTGTTTTCAAACCTGGTGAATTGACTGACTGTTCAACTGACCTTCTTGGCCCAGACCCTCATCATGATGTTGTAGACACTTGTGTTAAGATGTTTGCGTCGACTCATCACTCTGTGCTGGCTGAGCAGGAAACTGTGAGCCCGCTCAATGTTCCCAGCAAACACACACGCCTCCAGGTAGGAGCAGATGCTCAAGCGGATGTCCCTGCATGCAGTTCCTTCACTGTCTTCCTGTAGGCGCTCTGGGTTACTCGAACATGACAACTGGCTCACTTGCTGACTGAGCCTCTTCTCCAGCTCCTCTACCTCAGCCAGCTCCGTAGCCCTGCCCTGGGCATCAGAGATGGGCTGACTTTCACCAGCTACCTGTTTTTTAGACTCCTTCCGTTTCCCCTTGGAGACTTTATGTGAAACGACTGCTGTCCCTGCTGCAGCAGCACCAGAAGTGGGTGTAGCAGTGGGAGAAACTGCTGCTCGAATTTCATCAGATAATTTCATGCGACCTCTGCCCTTCTTAATTAAGGGTACAGTCTTTTTAGCCGTGGGGGATATTGTTTTATGAGTTGTACCTGGGAGTATGGAGTTGCTTTTGCTACCTGTGTATTTTGCTGCTGGTTTCTCCTTGACATTCTTCTGTATTTTCTGCTGGAGATGCTGCTGTTTCTTAAGTTTGCTTTTCTTTTCCTGAGTTAATTTTTCCATCCAGCGGCTGGGCTGGGATTTGGAATTGTCTTTACCAAGAGTCTGCCTGGATTTAGGAGCGTCAGCCTTCTCCTGGGTTGTGCCTTTGGGCCCCCTACCATATAAAACACCTCTCCCAGGGGAGGGGGCTTTAACAAATTCCACCTTTGCTTGTTTGACATCTAAAACGATGTCAGATTGGAGCTGCTGGATCCTGGCCTCCAGCACTAAGACAGAGAAATAGAAGAGATGTCTACAGTGCAAAACAAAATCACTGACAAGCATTTTGGAAGTAATACATGAAAATGTAGAAATCACTACAGGCTACATAGGCTGTGAATCTATCAAAGACAGACTGGCCTAGAACTCTTAAGTCAAGAGAAGGTGAAATTAAGTCAGTAACAAATGCAGTTTGAACCGACAGAATAAATAGAAGAAAATGCGTCTGATAGATGTTTACTTTGCAGTTCGCACCACTGACATGCGTTCATGTGAGTAACTACTAAGCGCTTGTAATTTAATCAGCACGCTAATACATTGCTTTGTTTGAATTTTAGGGTCACACATGTTGTGGAACGACACAAACACGGTAAAAGAACATACCATCTAACAGCAGAGACTGCTCCAGTACACGTCTCTTTGTTACTTCTGTCTTTGGGATTAAAAGAGAGACATTTCTTCTTTGAAGCTGCAACGATGTCTCTGAAAAACACACAGGAAAGGTTTAAATCATTAAAACAGTTTAAGTTTTTTTAATTTAACCTTTATTGAACTGGGTAAAACACATGGAGAAACAAAACATGTATTTATCAATGGGGACTTGACCAAGAAGGCAGGAAAGTTATAAGTCAAACAAACACAAACAGTAAAACTGAAAACGTTACATTACAAATATTAAAGAGAATAAAGGGACAGTTCACACATCGAAAGAAAGAAAAAGTCAAAATTGTTCAGCATGCAATGTAGCAAGAACAGTTTGTCCCCACCAGCCAATCAATTATAATTGAATATATCTTGATGTAAAACTATTAATTATAATAACACTGCTTATTGTTTGAAATAAATTAGCATGTCACATCTTGTAATTGTTGACAGAAGGGTGAAACATGACAGGTTCCCCTAGAGCAAAATGACAGGTGACTTATATTTGTCATTAAGACAAAAGGCAATGCAATTTAGCAGGCAGCTCTGAAAAGAAATTGTACTTTTCCTGCAAAATGCCTTAAACCGTGTGTCAGCTCACGTTCAACAGCAAAACATCCTCACTTGAAGCTCATTTACTAAACTGGTATGTAGCTTAAACACGTTTAGTACATTAACTTTCAGGGGAAACGTAGTAATTATAGTAGTTACTATAATTTAAGAGATAGTACTTTTAATAAAAGTGTCCTCAGCCAAACTGTACGAACATGTTCATCACACAGAAGCTAACACTGGTTGACTGGTTGTGATAGGTGAAGTTAGCTGAGTATCCTTCAGCTCACCTGATATTCGTCTGACTGCGCTGTTTCTTATCGACAGACACAACTGGCAACAGTCTGCAAGAGACACGCGAGTTGCGCACTTTCCCAATAAACCGCGACGACTCAGGCATTTGGTAATGGCACAAACTCTGAGAAGAGACATGTTGACATGTAATAACCGCGTTACAGGGGAGCACTAGGCTGCCATTTTAAATGAGACCAAGCTAATCAGAAGCAGCTAACATCAAACAGTCAGGCTTGGTGAGAAGATGACAGAAACATCGAGTGCGGCTATCAGATCTGGACTACGGCCTGAAGAAATTTAAAGGGCGCGCAGTGTTTACGCGTTTTAGTTATCACTAAACATTATGTTAGATTGATGCATTTCCTCGTTTTCTTATAGAACAGTTTTTCTTTTTAACTTCACTGGTTACTTGCAGGATATATTTTTTACGTTGCTTTTCCCTCTTTCAGTGGCTGAAGTCAAAGTTTCTAACATAGTTTGACTGGAGCAGTGACGGGGTTTCGCCTACAGGTGGCAGTCTCACCACAGGAGATGACAGCAGGTTTAGAGGTCAATCGGGAGAGAAGGTTAGATGGACTTGCAAACATGCTTTTGTACAGTCAACATCAATATTATGTCCCAGACTTATATCTTTCTTTAGATAGTTGTTTTACTGCTTTTGTAAACTTTACAACTGTCATTCATTAGCTTCATTCATCAGTTAGTCGTGACCACCAAGGAGGTTATGTTTTCATTGCTGTTTGTTTGTTTGTTTGTTTGTTTGTTTGTTCTTTCTTTGTTTGTTAGTTGGTTTATCAGCTGGATTAAAAGCTACCAAGCCAATTTTCTGAAAACCCGAAGGAATGGTCAAGAAGAACTCATTACATTTATGGCCTATTCATTCAATTTTGAAATTATTTAATATTACAAGAACAAGGCCTTTTTGACATTTCCATTCATTTAGACCCATGAAATATCACATGGGCCTTTGTGAAAAGAATTCAGGCATATTTACAGTCTCTTTCCTGACAAATCAAACCAGATTCAGATAAAAGTTTGGATCCAGTGGAAGAAAATATATTTCCCAAGGATGGCGATCTTCAATCGGTCCCTGTAAAAAAATTGGGCAGGTAATTAGAAGTTCCCACCAATTTCTTTTTGAAATAATTGTATTAAGATTATTTATATATTATGTAGTATTTAGTGAGGTATAAACGATTTTACTGAGCATTTGAAATATTGCATAGCTAGGATGATGAGGATTCTGCTAAGCACAACCATATTTTAGCGTAGTTCTACGAGTTTTTAAGTGTGTGTTGCTGTACACATTAATATTTAGTTGTAAAACATTTTATGAAAGAGATTTTAAATGCCCTACGTGATAAGGTAAATGTAGAAAGATCTTCTTTGCAAGGACAGAAATAGACAATTAACATTTTAGTTAAATTAATAAAACATAAAAAGTGTAATTCTGTGCTCATAGCATGTTATTGTTGCAAATACTTATCACTAAACCTGACAGAAACAACACTAGTATATGCATGATATATAGTTTTGTGAGCGGTACGTTATCAAGTGCAACCTGCACTCATGCTGATCACCAAAGAACTGGCTAAAGTCGTGGAGGTCTGTTGAAAATGTCTCCTGTTTCCATTGAACCTTCCTAAGTTCAAACATCCTACAGTTCACACCAAGTGTGACTCAGCACCAAATGTAAAGTAAAACTGAATTTATCTCAGTCACATCCTGTCTACTTTCTGACCCCTAGCAGTGTCACCCTCCCCTTGTCATGCATCCATAAAGCATTCTTAAACACTTTAGCAGTCCTTTGTGTCTCCGCTGGCTGGAGGTTAACACAAGCACTACTTGACAGAGAGAGAAAGAGAGAAGGGGGGCAGAGAGGGAAATGAGGTCCTGGCAGTACATCTTTTCTCAGTGGAGGCTGTGGCTGAGAGCACAGCGGTGGGTGTCTGCTGCTGAGCTGTAGGTGAGGATCAGGAGGTGTTTGTTGCCACGGTTCACGAGCAGGGCCCCTTGACAGCCTCGTTTGATGTGGTTGGCCCCTGTCGGCGGCTGGCTCTTTGCGCTGGTGTGACAGTCATTGCCGGGTGAGTGACTGTCAATGCCTCGACCGACAAAAGAGGAGAAGACAAGCATTCATGGGGCCTGATAATGGCCAGGCCAGGACAAGGCTGCCATTCTCATACACTTTGATCATGTGGATTCTTGTGCACACCTTTGTAAGGGCTCCTTATTTGTTTAACAGATGGAGAGAGGGCTGTTTTTTGAAGCGGCTTCACCTGGCCAGGGAAACTTGATGGAGACACTCATTTGTGAGGCGCTTGTGTTGGTAAATGCCTTTGGCATGTGTTTGTGTGCGAGTATGTTTCATTTGTGTGTCTACACCTTTTACATGGAGTTAGTGACCTGTTTCATGTGGAGAAATATTTAAGTCTTCACCACGAGGCTTCAGATTTCTGACATCCGGTACAAAGAAGAGTCATAATGGGAGCTGAATTCATAAACTTTATCACATGAATGTTTCCCATCACGCAGATGGACTTCAGCTGCGATAGGCAGCGCATTAGGGCTTTTTAGAGCCTGCTTTAAACTCTCAGAGCGCTGATACCATCATTATGAAATATTACTCATCACATCAGATTACTGATGTTACCATTACTGTCCATTACAGTGAGACAGAGATCAGAGTGACCTTTCAGGCTGCACGGGCCTTTACTGGACTGCTGTGACTCACAGAGCTCTTTGTTTCCCCACACACACATTATAAGATGGATTCAATTAGTGAGTCAGTTGAAACGTCTTAAGATATGTCATGCTACTATTTACAAGTGTCTCTTAATAGAATAATTGGAGAGAGTCATGTATCATCCAGAGTTAAATGATGCCAGGTCAACCTCAACATTCACCCACTGTGCCTACTGGTGCTACAGCACTCTTCTCTTTCATTGGGCGAGTGAAGAACTGCTGAATCAACACAGTTTGTATAAGAGTTTTCCCATTTCCTCCCATCCTGTCCGCCTCCTCCCTCCTTGTATGCGCGTCTGATATCAGATGAGATGTTTAATCACTCCTGACAAGTCCAGTTTTTTTTTTAGATCAGCTGGATGCATCACAGCATCAGATAGGCAACCTCACCTATCATAATGCACTCACAATGTACAATGGTCATACAGCAGGATATGCAAAGGGGACATGTCCTCGGCGAGTCTGAGCTGTGGTGGTCTGGTCAGTTCCTCAACCATGTCCGGATGTGTGTCAGCCAACCACAACTGAAAGATAGGAGGCACACCTGCGTTGGATCTGAACCGACAACACACACAGTGATGGATGATGGACGACTTGCATAATCGCTAAAAAGGATTACCTGCCTGTTGTCAAAATAAGTATGAGGTCATTAATTTGAGTGAGGGGTGTATCTCTGCATCTACGAGAGGGAGATAGCTGTGTGTCAGGACGCAGGTTTACTTTCAAAGAGGAAAACAAATATCTCCCTCGCAGCTAACGACAAACGTCAGTAAAGCTCCGTGTCAAAGGTGAGCAGCTAAAACACAACTACACGAGCAAAGAGCGAGAAAGAAAGAGACTTAGCAGGCTGGCAAAACAGTAAATAATAGGGAGCTATTACTGAGGGATTGTCAGTGCTAGGAGGGAGGTCGGGTTTCAGGCCCTTTTGAAGACTTTGATGGTACAAAACAGGCCTCATTACAGAGATATTATCTCTATTCATACACTTACAGAGCCGCTTGGATCCCTGCTGGGAAAGATTAGGTTCCTCCACTTGAGAGCATCCTACTTGGGTGCCTGGCTCACAGAGCAGTGTTCTCAGTTCAGGGCACACCCACGCAGCAAGGCTCAACAACTTCACTCGGGATATGACAACTTTGGCTGGACGGCTAACACCGGGAGAAAGATGCAAATCCGAAATAATCTGTCTGCAGCAGACAGGCGTCTTGGTGGAGAGAGACGTCCACGCAGCTGCAGCTGGACAAACATCCTCTTTTCTGTTAATCAAAAGGTTCCTTTTATCTGTTTCTTATTTGAAACAATGCGGGCTGTGCTCGGGATTACACGCTGACTTAATGACGAATTGTAAATGATCTGGGCAGGTGTAGGCCACATAGACTTAACCGTACTAATCATTTGTTAATCCCTCATCAAGCGTTATAACCTTGAATGCATTCAAATTGCCACAGTCTTTAACATCAAAGATTCACACTGTAAAACAGCACGACGCTGCATGTTGGGACATTTAACAGAGAGATACTCTGCTAGCATCTGCTCTGGCACTGAGCTCACAGCCCAAACATTTTCTTCCAAGACACCACAAAGCAATCTGCTGCCACATCTGACATTCACATGAGGCCGGAACTTTGTTGTTGACCTCAGGGAGCCCTTTGATTTTTTCGAGAAGAGATATAGTACAGTGAATTATTGTATGATTTTAATTACGGGGAATTCTAGCAAAAGGACAGAAACTGGAGCATCCTAGTGGTTGTAATACGCGTTGTACTCACTTCCTGTCTTTGTCTTTATTTCTTCCTGGTTTGTATTTGTGTTTGTGCATCTGTTGTAACAGCTCCACACCACATGCTGTATTTTAATATCTAATTATATCATATTTCAGAGGTGTCAACATGTTTGTATACTCAAGGCGTTGGAGGTCATTTTATAATTATATGTATGAACTGATACTTTCAGGACTGTTTATCACCGCGGATGTCGTAGATGAAACACAGGAAGTTCTGCATTGATCTGAGCACTATTTATTGAGGCCTTTTAGCTGATGGATATCGGTTTGTGGTTTTGTCTGTATATGACGAACCCGAGCTGACGTGGGTTGACGGGATGGCGCGTCATCAGGAAGTAGAGCGACCCCTTTTAATTAGAAGTCATTTGTTCGATCCCCAGATCACGTCGAAGTGTCCTTGAGCTTGACACTGATCCTAATTGCATCATTGTAAAGCATGTTAATGGGCCGTATTAATGAGCTACATTTACTACGGTTCTGCTCATTTCTCAACATATCCACTCTTGTACATTGATGGACATTGCAAGCGTGTTGAGACAAAGTTCACTCTTGAAAAATAATATTTCCGATATTTCAGGTTTAAGTGATGAAGCAGAACAGAACGTGACAGGACGGCTTTCTACCCTTTGCATGAAAGAATAGTTTGTATTTTCCTTTTTAATATATATTTCGACACGTTAGGAAGCTGAGCAGTAGGTCTACATGATTGTGAATATTTCAAACATATTACTCTGAGAATTGGATGGACGGGGAAACAACGCTAACTTAAAACTCTCCGTTTTCTTCTTTGTGTTTCTTTCTCACTCACACCGAAAAAAAAAAAGTTCAATGCATGGTGGTGACTGGAAACTTTACTTTGAAGAAGTGATTGTTCTTTTAAGGAGACGGACAGAAGGAGAGAAATGACGAGATGAGAACCGGAAGCTGGATAAATCCAGAGGAGGTTAACGGACATAGCAAGGTGGTTAAATTAGGGGGGGGGGACTGATTTTTACGAAGGGCCAACATAGATCTATGCTGAAAGTAGCTTTGATGAGAAGCCTGGCGGGAACCACGACCAGAGCACACTGGCCGTCTGACAGGAATGGCTTACGGGGGGTTGGGGGCTTGGAGGAAGAGGTGACCTCTTTTTCTCATAGTTTTTTTTTATGATGGTTCGGCTTGAATAGGGGGCTATGTGGACGGTCTGTGGGCGGCAGTTAACATGAGGAGTGTGAAGTGAATATCACCCTTTTCTGAGCACAAACTCCTCAAACACACTTCCAGCAATTGGCCTCAGGGTGGTTCTCTTAATTGAAACAGGGGCTCTTTTAAAAGGAGGTAATTGCCACCACTAACTGGACGACCTCACTTCAGAGCTTCTGTGTCTTTTCTCCCTCTTTCTCTCACGCACTCAATCTCTCCTCTCTAATCCTCTTTTACATCTGAAACAGTTTATTGCTACTTTTCGTCTCACTTAAAAAATGAACAAGTGTAGAGATTGGCGTTTTGGGAACGACTGGAGCCAATAACTAGTTAGCTTAGCGTAGCAGCCTGAAAGCTGTTGGAGGCTGCCGGCCCGACGTTGTCCAAAGGTTCAAGGCCCTTTGAAGCTCCGTAGTTAACACGTTGGATCGTTCTTATTTAATACATGCAAAACCTACAGAAGAGGATCGTCGCTCCTGGAGAAAAAACACTACTTCTGACTTCATTCTCACTATTCTGGAGTCAGAATCTTTAGTTTAAAAACAGAATTTTTGAGGAAAAAAAAAATCTTCAATAAAAAAAACACATGCATAAAGTTGACTTGGACTAAAACTGAATGCTGCCTGTAGATTCATATTTACAGTACAGGTGGTGTTGATAATCTCATCTAACTTGCAGCACAAAAACCTAAATGCACTGAATTTAATCCGCCTTGTTTCCCACAACAACCAGGAAGCTGCTGTGTTACCTTTGTGTGTCTGACTTCCAGTGAAGCAGCCGATCCATTGATTCCGATTAAGACAACGGCGATAACGTCCATTATTTATTCATAGTACAATGGGCTCAGTTAGAGGGTATCACAGGAATCAGACGGAGAGGACGACATCAGTTGAAATAAACATTAAAGTGCAATCAAACCAACAGACAGCAGTTGTTGTTAAATTCAATCTTTATTGTAAAGTATCTGCGTTCATGGAGAGTCGACCTATCTGCTATCGATGTGTCGTCGGACATTCGGATGATATGCATGCGTTTTTAGTTTTTGTTAAGAGCAACATAATAGAGCATTTTGCAATAAAGCGTCGTTGGTAACTGGGCTGCTCTGACTGAGCTTTAATGTCTTGCCCTAATCCGTTTCATGACACAGCTTGTAAAAACAGACAAGAGTGTGGGAAGTCGCAAAAAAAGGTGTTCTTCATTTCCGTCCTGTTCTCCCAAATTAAATGGCCAAGATCAGAGCGGGTGTTTCGCTGAAATGAAAAGAAGGTGATCAGCGAGGGCTTCATCTGGAGTAACTCCACTGACACTCCTGCAACCTGCTCTGTGTTTCTGACTGCTGGATGATTCAAACCAGCGGTCGTGAACAAAAACAGGGCGACCTTAATTTGCCCCATGTGGCCCGAGAGAAGGAAATAGAGCAAAAGTGTCAAGAACTGTCTCCTAGCTGGCTGTGCAGACAGTAATGGAGCTGATTTGACTGATAGGGTTCACTGTTCACATTAAGAGGGAGACAGCAGAGGTCACGGGACAAGAAGGGGACGTGACTCGTTCCGGCCGTCTCCGACCAATAAAAGAGAAATAATCCTCAGGTGGAAAGTAAACGACTTGCTCCTCACAAAATCTACTTTTCTGTGAGGGAACAGAAAGGGGCCGGTTCCTGATGCAGACCTGCTCATTTGTTTGAAATGATTATGAATGAGAACGATGGCCCCACCCCCCCCACACCCCTCTCCTTTCAACCCCCTAGATGCTGGCCCTGCCCAGGATAAAATGCAGGGCAACTCAGCCGCTGCTTCCACAGAGGAGAGGACTGACTGACTGACTGCACACAGCAGAGCGTGAGGCGCTGACTGCTCCGCTGCCCCGTGCTCGCTGACACACACTCGCTGACTGCTGCTCACTCTGACACACACAGACGCACTCTCACTGCCTCGCTCTGTGGCAAACACACACCCTCCCATGCTCACTCATTTACTCACTCTCTCTCTCTCTCTTTCTCTCTGCCTCTCTTTTTCTCTCAGTAAAGCACACGCGCACGCACACACTCACACACACACACACACACAGTCAGTCACCAACACTCATTCAACTCCCTCACCGGCACGGGTCAGCAGCTCAGACAGGCACCTTGTTCCTCTCCAGCTGGAAGGAGCAGAGCATCGCAAGGTGTACTCTCTCTCTCACACACACACACACACACGCACACACACGCACACGCACACACACCTAATCACTTATAGAAACGGACATATCAATACACACTCATTCACACAAACAAACACAGACACACAAACACACGTAGAACATCTTCTTTCCAAGGACTTTATCTGTGGAAGGAAGACTTCAATCCAAGGAGGAGAGCGAACAAAGAAACGAGGGGCGCAACAGGAGAGGAACTTTTAAAAGTGGATTCACAGAAATTACAACGATTTAAGAAAAGAATCGGAAACAAGACAGAAGATGACATCTGGAGAAACGTTGACAAGCCGGTTGCTGTGAGAAGGCCTCCTGTCATCCCATGATTCCCAAAGAGCTGCTCTGTCGTTGGCGACATCCAGAGGGTCTGCTGTGAGTGTTATTACCTCCCTTCTCTCTTCAGTACTCCCACCCTCTTGTCATCCCTCCACTGGGACGTCTCCAAATCATCAGCATGCCTACAGCTTGCACAAGGTGCACCTTGGGAGTCTGACCCACCATGTGCAGATGGACGCCATCCGTAGCTCATCTCTATCCTGAACCTGCCCTTGGCACCATCACCGCTGCAGCCTCCGCCAAGCGACTTCTCCCGCTGCCCAGTGTAGCCTCCCTTTGCCTGGCATGCTTCACCTTGCTCCTGGTCACCACTGGCACTGCCACAGCGGCCTGTCCTCCTGGGTTAGGGCATGAACCCCTTCAGGTGCTGGCGAGTGGCATCAACTGCTCATGGACATTGGAGAGGCACACTCGCAGTTACAATCATCTGGAGGGTGACGTCCGACTACGGCGGCTTTACTCTGCCAACAAGTTCTTTCTCTGCATTGACAAAACAGGCAAGGTGGATGGCACCCGGCGGAAAAACTACGCAGACAGTAAGTAGCTGGCACCTAAGTTCTCTATCTCAAATGTGTTTAGTGCCAAAGGGAGAGACATTAGGGAGAGCCCTGTGACCTTCCTTCCTTCATTTTTATGGTTGTACTTTCTTATCTGTTCTGTTTTATAGTTAAAGCAGTTCATAGGGATATCCTGCAGTTATGACACTGCTGAGCATTCGGTGTTGTGTTTAGGGCATGAAAGACACGTTGCTAGGCGAGGTTGGAATACCCTTGTGCGGATTTAAGCTCCTCATGGGACAGCTGGCACAGAGTTTACAAGGAGGCTGACTTGAGGAGAGACGCTGAACATCAGTTTGTCAGCGCAAACTTCGGTGTCACTCGGGATTAACTTGTCATAGCTGTGATAAAAAGTGCAGCGAACGTAAGTAGCAGGTGCACAGCGAAACACAAACAAACAGTCGTGTGTGCTCTTCACCGTTTGGAGGAGGAATTAACTCGAGCTGCTTAGAAAAAAAGCTGTTTCTGTGTGAACCTACTTGTGCACAGGTGGTAACTCCAATCTAAAGGCATCTTTATTTGTGGATATTGTGTGCATCATTGAACTTCCATGCACCCCCACCGTGACCTTAACTTATTCAGACAGGACGACCCCTCCCGTCGTGATGTCCAGTATGCAGCCGAACAGGTTCAGTTAGACGATTATTTCATTGGTAAGTAGTTTATATACAATCTGTGGTTCAGGGACATCCGAGAAGAGGTTGCTCATAGAGCTGCCGTGCCTCTTTATTGTGCCAATCAATGGCTCTCTTTCAGATGTTTGACCAGGTCAGATGAGTTGATTCTGGTCCTGAGATGACCTACCGAGTCATTAGTCACTTACTTGCTGACTGGATGGCCCACAGAGACATTAGCCTATGACGGTAATATTTATTCCCTTTTTTTATTTTTTTTATAAAGGAGTGTGAGTCAGAGTTTTTCCACCCAGCTACTGGGGGCAGGGGCGGGAATGCACAGGCCAGTCGGTCTGTTGCCACTGTTTCAATGAGCTCCAACTAGCAGACTGGGTGACATTTGTTAACCTGTCAGGATTAGTCACCTGGAAGAACCTTTTAAAAAAAAAAACACACAGACTGCTAGAAACTTAAGTTGGGTTGAGTTACTGTGGTGTTAAATTTGGACCTGTGAGTTGGAACATTTTTCTTTCAACATGACATTTCACTGGTCCTGATGCAGTAATGTAAAACCGACTTAGCAACTTCTGGGAATTTTAGATTTACATGTCTTTGGACAGAAGTGAGAGTTCTTCCTGAGAACTGTGGAACGCCGGTTATGTCACTCAAGCTGAGGTAGTTTCAACGGCTCCCTATGAAAAAAAGCGCAGTCCCTTTACATGTAATGTCCTTGTACACTTAAGCCATCATCCTCTCATTTCCGTTGGTGGAAAGAACGATTCTCTCCGCTCACATAGCTCGAGGGTGTGTACCTCACCTTGAGCTTAGCGCAGTGCCAAGCCAGTGGTCATGTAAGCTTCGCCTTAACTTCAACAGAACGGACCTTGTGGTCAGTGTGTGGTTTCGCCCCCCAATGGCACAGATCGAGTGTGAGTCCATCTTGAAGTGTCTTCTTTCCGCGGGACTTATACTGACATCACGTAAGGAGGCTTTCAATCATGCTTAAAGCCTCCTGACCAAGAGAATTTCTTGATACTGATACGGTGGCCGTACTATAGATTAGAGTGGGAGAACAAGCAGGAAGTTATACATATTTAATGAGGAGCTGTGACATAGATACCGGCCCTGCAACATCAACATAACTCACCTAGCTCATCATAGCTCAGCTCGACTGCCCGAATACGGCTCGAACACAAGCTGCTGTGCAGTCTGGCAGAAACCCTCCGCTGTCCTCCGTCTTGCCCCTGCTACACCCAGCCCCTGCCCTCACCTCCACCCCACTCAGTTTTTCCATCCCCGACTCCCTCTCAGGTGCAAAAACACTGGGAATTAGTCAACAGGCTCACTGCTAATTGAGGTTGGAAAATATTGTATCAATCCCAGTGGAACAGTGGCATGGAACAGCTGAGGGAAGAGGCCATGGGGAGAAAAGTGACTTAGAGGGATTTGGGGTTTTGATGAGAGAGCTGGACGGGTTTGGAGAGGGAGACAGACCGATGCAGCACGGGGATCCAGGCAATGAATGTATTTTGTTGAGTTTCAGATTATGACAAATTAACCTTTAGTACAAGATTGATGCTCTTCTGTCGCTACGTTGTGAAACTCCGAGCACTCTTCACGTAACAGCCGTGACAGGCGGAACAAGTATCCGTTACATGTTCAAAGTGTTCAGAAAGCTATGCCCTGCCTTGTCTGTGCACGTATGCGCAAATGTACACAAACATACACTCAAGCACACACACACACACACACACACACACACAAACAGTGAGGTTTCAGGTATCTGCTTCTGACATCTATTATCAGAATCATGCAAGATGTAAGCTCACCTGGCGCTTAAAGCATTTGTTAATCAAACCAGAGAGATAGGAATCAGTCCAGATAAATGACCGGACTGTCATCTGACTGCAGCATGTGCAACCACCGGCTCTAAATATAGATCCGCCTGTAATCAAAAAGCACATGATCATAGAAGTTGCTAAAAATAACCTGCTGAAATAGCCACAAGAAGAGACAAAGTACAGTACTTTGAAGGGCTGAAGGGGAGGGTTGACGTGTTTTTCTTTTGACCTATGGTGAAGCAGAGAATGATTGAGGGGAAAAAACACACCCAAGTGTTTAGAAAAGCTCCAGAGGCAGGTACGCATCATATCCTGTCCTGGGTCATCGGTCATAGCCTGCTAATTAGACATCGCCACAACACAACAGCTGTGCGGCACGCCCAGCAACCGTTTCATGATCAATTGTAAGAGTAAATCATAAACCTGAGTAGCACAGCACAGCTGACTGCTGGAGAACAGAAGAAAAAAAGTCAGATTAACTTGAGAGGTTAATTGCAATTTAATGGTCTGTTTTTTTGTTATTTATCTGTTTTACAAATTATTTTTGTTGGCACGCTCGGCTGCATATATTTTTCTACGTTTCAGCCCCTTTTAAAGGATGGACTGTTAAGTTCTGGGTGTGTGTGGCTAAAGGCATCAAACGCTTGTGCAGCATCCAGGTTGTGACAGCCCACTCACCCTTAGGAAATAAGGTCACCTCACCACACCGCTATAATCGCAGAAGTCACTCCGCTCTGCCTCCGCAGCCGGGCAACTCTTCCAGCCAGGGTGTGTTGTGTTTACCGAATTTCCCCTTGGTGGGCAACATCTCGCTTGTTTGATGTGGAAGTTTTCCGAGTTCATGAGTGTGTTTGACTTGGAGGGGGCCCACGGGGAAGAAAATCTTACACCGTGCTGAAAAATGTTGTGGAAATTATTCAAACTTGTTTTAGACACTCGCCAAACAGAGACCGGCTTGGAGGTGAGAACTGGAAAACGGGAAACAGACTGCTGCAGACAGATGGTCTGATTGGACCAGCTCCAGAATATCTACAGGGATTAAAGCCAAATTAGGACAATATTTAGGACTATTCTACGTCTTCCAGAATATCTTGTAACTTTTTGAAAGTTAAACAATTGCACTGTTTTTATATGAATACCAGAACTTATCATCATCAACATTGTTGCACCTGCATATAGAGCGAGCCCTCCACATCTTGGGGTACATATACTGGACAAACTGTTGATGACACGTTAACTGACAGATTTTATTTCAGGATTTATTGCGCTTTAAGAAACTATAAGTTTTGTTTGTAAATGATCAAATATATATTTTCATTTCATCGATCGGAGTTTTAACACACCAACACGATGCATTGACAACAAAGTTATATCGGCCTACAAAGATACAATCAGGGTTGGATTAGCTTAGCATACGGAGGGGAAACAAACATCCTGTCCCCTACTGAAGGTTACGAAATTCTCTAAATCTAAATTACACTATATCTTGTTTAATTCATTCATTTTAAAAGGGCTTTTTTTGTTCTATTGAGGGTTGATTGCTGGACGGTTGTTGTTTATAATATTGTGTTAATCTCCTTTATTTGAATAAGGATAAAAAAAACTTCACTTCAACTGCACTGCTAAAACGAGCATTAAATAAATCTCCAGCTTTTATTTAGGTGAAGTTAGTTTGTTAGTTAAGAAGCTTTTGACAATCACATATTATTTTGTAAATTCTCAGTGAGTCTGACATAAAAAAAACCTCACTTCATTCCATCATCTGCTCATGTGATATGTGTCGGCCGCAGTTTTTGGTGACAATGGCGTCGACACGCCGCCGACGCTACAAAATGTCTGATCTGCCATTTTAAACTTGTACGAAAGTTCATTCCGTCCTGGCTTTTTCTACGTCCTAATCATGACTCACCATTAATTCTCGGTAGAGCTCAGAGAGACGTGTGACTGGATCAACAGCGCCGGGGCTGGAGGGGCTAAAGAGGGAAGCACCTGGCCGAAGGAAGTGCTTTGGTGTTTTGAATTGGGAGAATACACATGTTAATGAGGCTCGGAGAAGTGCCGGGGCGTACTCTGTTCAGTATTGAGGTGGAAATTAAAGGCTAGAGGAGTGCTGGAGCGTTTCCAGTTGCTCGTTAGGCATTATGTAAGGTTTTCTCTAGGATGTCTCAACTGAGAGGGGATTCGTCGACGTTTTGGACCCCAGCAGGAGGGTAAAATCACACAAATCACTCATTTATCATCCCCCCAATAGGGATATTGGCCTTTGCCTGTGGGAGACGGATGAAAATCAAACCTTTGCCGGCGGTTCTTGATATGAGGAGGCTGAAAGCTAAATAAAACTCGTACACCCATGCGTGTTAAACCTCTCCCAGACACACCCAGACGATGTCCTGGGAAAGCTGCAGGACAAGACTGTCAGTGTCACTAATTAGTCGAGCATCCCTGGTTTCTGCCACCAGGGCTTAATATCATGAATAGACTCTAGAAATGTAGCAATTAGTAGCTAACAACCTTTAGCAGTCTGGCTCCGGCTCCTCTGCGGGATTTACTGGGTTCATCATTAGGTTTATAGAGTCTGACTTTGGCTCCAGCAGCCAATTCTTTATCATGACATCCTGGGGGGTGGGTGTGAAGCGGACACAAAGGAGAGGACTTCACAGTGCCAGGAACCGGCTACATGGACCTCAAGGCCCTGATGTTCTGAGAAGCTTGTAAAAACGGAGACTGACTCTGAATGCCAGGCGTGAAATACGCCAATACTTGTAGGAAGAAATAGTGTGAAGCTTATAAAATGACTTAAGGTTGAGGTCTGACCGTCCAAATATCCGTCCAGCCAGAGAAAACAACTGTTATACTTGCTTACATTTTCCATCTCTTTCCCGTATAACGCTGTCCAAAAGTTACTCCACAATAATTTAAGTGCTCGGTACTCTCTTGTAACAAGCCACAATTAATTACAGTATGGCAAAGCAATATGTAACATGGACGCAGCCAAGCAGTGTGTTTTTGTACAGTGAAGAGAAGAGCTTTTTTTCCCTCAAGAAGAGGATATTTGCTCTGTTATTGCTACGTGCGCCCTTTTTTTTTTTGGAAAAGGTGTAAAATGAGTATTAACCAGATCAGTTGGGAGCCGTCCGCCAGCCAGCCTTACTCATGCTGCAGCGCATGTTTGAAATCATTTGCCAAAGGAAATACTCAACCAAGCAGGAGCTCACATCACACACACACACACACACACACACACACACACACACACACACACACGTTTAACCTTTTTAATGATTTACGTTATGGTGACTTGTTTTCCGTGCTAAACAAATTTATGCCAGCAAAACATGAGGAACACACTGACGTAACTGTTTCAGCGGAGACAGAGAGGAGAGGTCCTGCCTCAACCTGAGATAGACCTAGACAGATTAATTGTCTTGTTTTGACCCCTCCAATGCTCGAACTGAGCCAGACATCATGTCTTTGAAGGCATTTAACCACTGGCCCTGGAACAAAAACGCTGAAAGAAAGCCCCCGCTGTAGACAAGGGAAAAGAATCCTTAAGCACAGCTACGGCTGACTGGCTACAAGAGTTTGAAGGTTTCCAAATTTAAAAAAGGAGCCTGGGACGAGGAGGCTATAATAGCAGGAATGTAATACACCTGTTGCCCTAAAGACAGATATCCTCCTGTTTGATTTGGACCGGATCGTGAAGGAAGTAATAAGAGGCAGTAACATCAAGCACCTCAATCTTCCTTATAGGAGCACATGGAAGCTCGCTGGACTTTCAATAGACTATAAATGCTCCCTGTTGGCCACAAACAACTCGCACAAACATAGAAACGCAAAGATTAACCGCAGGCCGTCAGCGTGCGGCTAAATATTGACAGGCTGTCAGGTAACAAAGTCATAAAAAACACCTGGTTTATAGCTCCTGCCGTGGTAATCTGTTGAATCATGCAGCTCTGTGGAGATATGCAACAGCAAGAGTAATCTGAAGATTACACATATAGCACAATTAAGTGATGACTATGAAGGAGGATTAGGGCCGCTGTAAAAAGATTTGTTTAATTCCGACTTCTCTCTCTGAATTCATTAAAGTAGGTGACGCTTGTCGACGCAGCTAATAAGAACCAAAAGTCTTGAGATGACAAGTTGAAAGTTTTGTCACACGTCAAGACCTTTACCAGGCTGCAGCCACGTCACCGTGGGACCGTCACCACTGGCTTTGACTGACAACATGTCAGAGAGGCTGTTCTGATAGATGATTTAACTCACACGATTGTTATGTTTATAGTTGTGTTGGATTCAGCAAGAAGGCTCCTGTAGTTCGTGTGCCTCTAAGAGTGAGGCCGAGAAGTCGCTATCTGGACTGAATAACTATATGCAAATGTGTTTCCTGACAGTAGGAGATAATTAATGCAAATGTTGAAGCCTAAAAAAAGAGACTTCAGTGTCGGTCCGTGCACACAAGCAGGCTGAGACCGTGCAGCTTCTCCTCCGCACAGCGTCACACACGTCCGACCGTACCTGCTGTTTGTCTCCAGGGAAGTTTCGTAAAATGAACATGAGCGGTGTGTGTGTGTGTGTGTGTGTGTGTGTGTGTGTGTGTGTGTGTGTGTGTGTGTGTGTGTGTGTGTGTATTTAAAATGCATGTGCCTGTGTTTATACTTGTGCCATTGCAGGAGCATGAAGTGGACCCTAAACTGAAAAAGATGTGCTCTTCTTCTCCCGAATGGCTAATATGGACCAGACCTTACCTTGCACTCGATTCGGATGCATGTATGTGTGTGTTTGCCTGCATGCTGGCATATGCAGGACTCCTTAGAACACACAGGGCAGCATACACGTGCAGTGATTTGACGCAGGCAGGCCACTCCTGTATGGCTGTCCTGACATGCAGCTTATCATCTGCTGGATGGTCATCGTAAAGGTCCCCTTGCTGTCTCCAGAGTGACGACGTGGCCATTAGTCAGAAGATACATAAGTTGCATTGCAACTTGATATGAGATAAGCTTCTCACATATACTTTTGAATTGCTCAGGGAGATCTAAGAGGTGGAAGTCTGCTGTCATTCATAACTGGACAGGCAGAAATGATGTGTTCGACGTCTCACATTTTCACCTCATATCTGCAGACATCTGCTTTGATGCGAAACCTTCCGCCTGTCTCTGTCCCCTTCTCTCTACCGTATCTTTCGCTATCATCCCCTCGTCTCTCTCTTTTTGTCTGTCTGCCACTTTCTACCTATCACCACCCGTCTCTGCTGCTGTCTCCATTTCCCCCTCTCATCCCCTGCAGTGGATAGGGTTGAGGTCAGGACCGTTCAGCCAGTGGAGCAAGTGACAGCTCAGACAGAGCCTTGATTTCACTCTAGTGCCTTCTGTCACCTCCCCGTATGCCCATCTCATTTTAATAATGTAAATATGGGGCAAGCTCAGGCCACAGAGAATATTCTGTGTCCTGGTGCTCACTCACCGGAACCTCCTCTACACACCTGAGTCACACATGCACACACTTACTGTGGAAGTACTCGCCAAACTTTATCGGATGTGGCAAGTTCTCAGACGGCTGGTGAATATCAAACTAGGACAAAAACTCCAAATATAAAGCGGCTGACGTGATCGGCAAAGTCTGTAGAACAATAGGAAAACAGGAAAACACACCATAGCCAATCACATGAAGAGGCCAGGCTGCTCCAAGTCAAATGAGATGGATGACAGAGTCGGGGAAGATTAATCTCTATGACTCCTGAGTGTTTACTTGATCCACCAAGACAGTTTGATGATGACAGAGTTGCTCCTCTGAGAGTTAAAAGTGCTGCGTGTGGCCAATACATCCATTTTAATTTTAGACAAATCCACATGTTACAACTTGGAGGTGGACATAAATGCTATTCTTGAGATGAAGGCTTGTGATTAATATAACTTCACAACATAACTTCATACGGCACGAATGCTGCATGAGCAAATATTCAGACGGCTTCAACTGGCGGGCTTTCAACTTTACGGCCGGCTTGAACACACATACATTTCAACTACAACTTCATTTTGGAGGCATGCGGCGACATTAACAGCTGCTGAATGTAATCATCTGGAGTATTCGCAAGAGTACATTCGCTGTGGTTTATACTGAACGAGGATGGTAGTTTGATTCAGATGTGGCCGCTCCTCTCGGTGAAGAGTCTTCTACCGGCAACCCAGTGAAGATCAGGGAACTGTAAACAAGGCCTTTGTTTTTTTCTGATTATGGTTCCACCCTGAGTGGCTGAGTCTGGTCTGGACGGCCAACCCAAACCAGCCACATATGTAACACACCAGCTTACTGCAATTTAGTGGCACAGGGGAATGACCTCAGTCTAATGTGGATTCCACCATCCCGGCCACTATTCCCAGGGTAACAAAGTGCAGGAAACTGCAGAAGCTGTGAGTCACAAAGCTCTCAGCGGGCAGATCTGCTTGTAACTATCTGTGAAGCCTTTGATAGCCGGCCGTTCGCTTGTTATGGATGTGATGCATGATTTGGAGGCAGTTTGCTCTCCCCGTTCCCCCTCCTTGATTAAAGAAAAGGCCTCTTAGTTGGTAAGATTGCAGCCCCCCAGTACCACACAGGCTCAGACAACCAGACAGGGTGCACGCTGTGGGCTTCGTTAACCTTTTTCACCTCTGCTATTCGTCAGCCTCATGCACCAGCCCCGCACACCACCACTCCCACCCCCCTCAGGTTGTCCTCTAGTGTTACCTTTTCAGGCTGGCCTGCCCCCACCATGCTTGTAAATTTGGGGTTTGATCAGCACAGGGTCTTTGACCTCTGATTTAGCATCCTGGAGGTTCCTAATGAGCTGATTGAGGTTAGTCATCTCAAGAGGTTAGTGTTTAGTTCAAAAATACCATGCTGACAGGACATGCCTGTACACTAATTACACTTTGATGAGGAGTGTATGTGTGCACGGTAAGAGAGATGCACTGAACTCATCTTTGACTTTTCAGCAACGTGAGTCACATTTTCGAGGAACCTTGTCGTCGCCAGTTCACTGAACCGTTCTCTGTTCGCTGGTTCGTGGACTGTAAAAGTTACATTTCTGTAAAAACTACACACAACTAACCCCACCCCCCACACACTCAGAGATCTCCAGATGTGTATTCTGGAGTACTGGGTCAGTCCGTCTGGGGATAAATCAGACAGAATAATCTGTCCTGTGAGGGGATGGAGGGTAATTGGTCACATTTGACCCCCCGGCCTTGTGGACTGTGGGAACGCAGTCTTTATCTACCAGCGGTAATTGACTAATGAAACACTTCCGCAACTCCTCCACTAGATTGTCATCCACTGGCTGGGATAGGGTGAGGCATGTGTGTGTGTGCATTTGCGCGTGTGTGGCCAGCACCAGTGGCCATGAGGCATGTGTGTGAGTGGGCTAGAGAAAATGGCAGGATGCGGAACTCCCTGTGGCCATCTCCACTACGTTATCATCAGCATCAGACTCATGTTGGCTTCAGGATACTGATGTATTGACAGCAGTGGCCGTGTTGCTGCCATTAGAGCTGACCTTAAGGTTGGAGAACGGTTAATGTAATTCACATTATATCTTTGGTATTGGTGCGGTACATGCTGTGTAGCAGCATGATTGAATATTTGAAGCATTAAAGTTGGATCATCTGATGCATTGCAGTTAAAGCCTCTGTCATCCATGTTTTTCTCGGTCTTATTGTATTGTGCAATCATGTATCTGGGCAAAGTCATGACCACATCAATTGAAACACAAGAAAACCACGGTGGGGAGAGGGAGGTGTGTGTGTCCAAGGGGGGGATGCTAAGAAAAAAAAGGCTAAAGTTACGGTGGTGAGACAATGTCTCTGAGGTCCCATCAAGTGAGCCATTCATGGATGCAGGCCTACCAGTTTGTGAAGCCAGGGAGACACTCCGATAGAGTGGGGCCCAGGGTGGCCTTGTCTTTTTGTCCCAAGCTGACCCCTGCTCTCCTGCCTGGCCTCTGCGCCCCTCACCTGGCCTGTCCCAGCACTCTGGTAACAGGATACCTGTAATTTGCTCTAATGGCCTTTGAAAGACCTGGCTGGGCTAATCCCTGGAGTACTTCTCCCAGCAGTACCGTTTGAAAGGGTGGGGGGTAACAGGGCCGAGTGCGAGTCCTGAAAGAGGACCAGCCTCTGGATTGTGTGTGAGAGAATGTCGCTCCTTGCAGCCGGGGCTGAGGGAGTGTGGGAGTCAGCTTTCAGCAGATCACCACCATGCGGCTTGTTCACAGGCTCAAAAAAACAGGGCCCGGGGTTGTAGAGGAGAAGATTGTCTCTGCTTTACACCTGCCTTCAGGGGGACGAGCAGACGACTAGCCCGTACGCAACTTTAAGAGACTGCGTTGCAAAATGATTCCCAGTCCTTCACTGATGTTTTGCCGTGCAGCACCAGAGGAGATTCTATCCCGACATTACAGGGCGACGGTAGAAAACGTCCTGTGAACTACAATTCGACTGGTGTCAGAAGAAGGTTGCTGAAAAAACACTCCTGGACGTGGACATTGAATATGGACTGACAGATTCAAAAGACAAGGGATAGATAATCTTATCGGCCTCATCTGCACTTGCATCCCTCCAGAGATTTTAATGGAATGTGGGAACAGCAAGCGATATGTGGGCAGGGAAGACCAGCCCTCCGCCAATCTTTTCTCTCCTTTCTTCCTGTCCTTTTTATCCATTGTCCTTCCTGATGGATTGGGCAACATGCAATATTACTGAATGCATGAACACAGACACAACACACACACACAGGCAGGCCGGTCCCTCCGTGTCAGAAGGTGAAGCGGACTTTGTATAAGTCAAATTCACGTGACCGCACGCACGCACGCACTCCGTGTGTACAGAATCATTTAGCAAGTGACAGCATGTTTAGTTCTGTGAAAGCTCAAATGTAAGAAAGAAAAAAAAAGCGGGCGAAGAAATAATCCTGTTTCTTATTTCCTTGTCTGTTACTCGGGTTATGTGCTTTTTTAAATTACATTTGATCAGAGTGAACACGAGTTGACTTGAAAGGATCCCTGACTGTGAAGGAATTCAGAGCGAAATCAAGCAAGAGAGACGTTGTTCAGACTTTCAGACAGTCTGAGCTCATTTGAGGAACAGATCTCATCAGATCCAAGTGCCAGGTCACTTGGCATGTTGGCGCTGGGTGTGACTGACTCGTGAGGATGATCAGAGTGAGGCTTCGTTTAATTATTTTGTCTCTTGGAGGAACTTCTTGCTTCCATCACGAAAATAGAAGAAAAACCAGTGTGTGAAATAACGAGTGTAGTCAGTGTTAGATTAGGTCAGGCTTTCACATTCTGTGTGTGTGTGTGT
>CAAKHC010007504.1:40340-90377 GCA_901007825.1 Macroramphosus scolopax | reverse complement strand
TGAGAAGTCTCAGCTTCCAATACAATAAACTCACATACATGTCTAAATTGCAGTAATGAGTTGGATCCATAAAGGGGAATTTCACGAGTAATAACATGTTTTTCTCTTTTTTGTCTACATTAGATTCTCAAGCAATCATATTATTCTTCACCCAGGAGCAATTCGGGTCATGATGACTCTCCTTCCATCAGTGTTTACTCCTGAGGATCCACAGGTACCTTTGTAAACCGAACTTGCTCCGGACTCCGATGTTATTTGACACAAGATAAGGCCCCATTTTTAAACAGATTTTCTTTTTACTCCACTTTGTTGCAACTCTGCTCCTCTTCCTCCTTTGCAGCTCTCTTTGGAGGTCCAGTTCTCGCTGGCAAACCACATTCAGGCTGTCGTGAAATCTGAGCGAAACCGACAGATAATGTGTGAGGGGGGGCTGATCTCCACACTCCTGGCTCACTGTCGGAGCATCTTGCTGACTCCGAGCCATCCGATACATTTCCCTGTTATGCGTATCCTGGAGAAGCTCTCCTCCCAGGCCATCACGCTTTCTGACTTCAGGTCTGATATGCTCAGTCTTCGAGTTTCAGAATATTTGGACACAAAAGACGTTGCATGTGACATGTGTTTGCTGATGTTCTTCCTCAGAAAGTTCCTGTGTTTAGGGAACCCTCTTATGTGTTTGGCAAACAAAGCAGCGAAACTAAAATGTGACCAGCAGGTCAACGCAAATGGTAAATAATTGATTTATAACAAAGACTCTTTCTCTCTGTTATTTTCTATCACTGCTCTTGTGTGTAAGATATAATCTTCACGGTGTTTGATTTCCAAACACAGACAGAAACATCAGACTTTGAACATCTTGTCGCCACCAGGTCCCAGCACAGAGGAAGACACCACGACGTGCTCCTCTGTAAAGACACTGAAGCGGACCTTCAGCCTGTTGCAGTACTCCGGTTATTCAACACTTCCTGTGCACCAGATCATCAGTTTGGTGTCCATGACGTCACCGCGCAACTACAGGCCACACCGCCTCTCCTCCACCCCTGCCTTCATAGAGTTTGACATGAGGGAGAGTGGATACGGGTACGTTCTAAGGAAAATAAGTTAGATGCAAGTAATAGAGGAGAGGATGTAGCTTTATGTAAATGATATCAAGTAAGTAGTTCACAATATGACGATGTACTTTGCAGCTGCCTCTTCATGCCTTCTCTGGCCACAGTCAAAGGAGTGACAGCTGATTCCATCCCAACAGGAGGAATAGGTGGAGGTAAGAGATTCATCTAAGTGTTTAATAAATGCATAGTTGTAAATAAATCTAAATGATGTGTCTTATCATCTCCCCTCTCATTTATCAGACTGCCGGGGTTTTCCTCCAGCAGCCGGTCTCACGTTCTCCTGCTGGTTCCAGATCAATAGGTTTAGTTCGGCCTGTGATTCCCACCCAATCCGACTGCTGTCAGTTGTTCGCCACATGTCCCGGACGGAGCAGCAGTACATCTGTCTGTCCATCTCCTTCTCAGCCTATGATGGCTGTCTGGTCATCTCCACAGAGGAGGAAGCATTTACCTACCTGGGTAAGAGGGATTTGGTCAATATTTGCCCTTGAAGAAGAAACTCTGACCAGCTTTCCAGGAGTCCAAACAGTTTTTTAAAACTATTCCTTGTCAGCTGTGTTCAGAATCCGTCTGCACATCAGTTGGACTGACTGATAGTCTCCCATCGTATTTGTTTAACAGATATGTTGGAGCTAGACATGGGCACCCCAACTTCTTTGCCCACTTCACTGAGGTTACGTTGCTCCAGCATGCTGGTTCCGGGTCAGTGGCACCATCTGGCTGTGGTCATGGCCAAAGACGTGAAGAAGAGCTGTCTGGCCTCAGCCTACTTTAACGGCAAAGCAGTGGGGACCGGGAAGGTAATGAAAAGAGGGAGGTGACTTGATAATTGAACTGATTCGGGTTCCATTAATGCATTTGTGTGTAATAGACACATGCAACAAGATAATATCTCACATCTCTGTTTACTGTCAGATAAAGTATATTCAGCCGTTCCCTGGCCAGTACGTCTCCATGGACCCAACAGCTGTGATTGATGTTTACGGACTGATCGGCACACCCGCTATTTGGAAGGAGCACGCAGCTCTCGTGTGGCGTGTCGGCCCTTCTTACCTATTCGAAGAGCCTTTGAGCCCTGAGGCTGTGGGTGTCATATACACTCAAGGCACCGCCTACCTGGGCAACTTTCTGGCTCTGAACAACACAGGTTAGTGACAAACAAGGTATTGTGTAAGACCCACAGTATCCAAAGTATGTGTGTTGTTTACTTAAGTTATAAATTCTTTCCCACAGGAATGAATGTGCTCTTACTAACACCTTTGATGTTGATGCAGAAAAATTTAACTTTAAAAAACATGTATTTTAATATGACCCAAGTCCCGGTAGGGCAAATAGAGTACCACAGAAATATTTGCTAATTAATAATTTAAATTCTTATTAGCCAATTTTTTCTCCCTCGTAGATTCTGGGGATTATGGCGACACATTCAGTGGTTGTGTTCAATGTTATTCTTGCAGATCGGCTTTTTAAAAAGGCAGTTCTACTTAACCTGGCCTGCGTTTTCTCTCCTATTTGTTCACGATCCAGATGCTGATTCACTTCCCCTCCGGCTGGTCCCTGAGGAAAGAATCACATTTGGCATCAACCCAGCAATTTCTACATTAACAACTGTTGCGCAGATCAGAGAGGATTACAACGAGGTGGACTGTAGGCTGATTGCTAAAGAGGTACGTTCAGACCTGAATTGAACACATGTTGGGTTTTCCTAAGTACACTGGAGCAGACACTGTATTTTAATTACAGATGGGCATAACATCGCGGGATCAGTCCACTCCAGTGTTTCTTGCTCGAAACATCAGCCAACACCTGAATGGTACAGCCCGCACGATAGGAGCTGCGCTGATAGGACACTTTGGTGAATAAGTACTTCTTGAAAAAGTTGAATTTCAGTGATTCCTGCAACCACATTTGTGCAGCTCATGGCCTCTTCCTTCTAGGTGTGCGTAAATTTACCCCCAGCAGTGCTGCCGATGGTTTCCTGTATGTCGGTGGGCCTGCAGTTGTTCTCAGTCTGGTTGCAATGGCACCAGATGACAGCTCTCTGTATGCAGCGGTCAAGGTTCTTCTCTCTGTGCTGGAGACTAACTCTGCCATGCAGCAGGAAATGGACCGCATCAACGGATACAAGGTCTGTCAGACCATGTTCAAAATCATTGGTGTAGCTTTGTATAAACAGAAATACAAATCACACTGTTCCTGAGTGTAATTCACTCTCATTGTAGCTTCTAGCTTTCCTGCTGAAGATGAAGAGTAACGTGGTCAGCCACAGAACCTTTCAGTTGATCCTGTATCTCGCCGGTTCAGTGGAGCTGAGCTCCGGATCGGATTGTCTTCAGAACCCACCGGCTTTCCAGGCTCTGCTGTCGGACCTGGAGGTAAAGAAATCAATTTAAGGGTAGCTGATCTATTGATCGAGGGCAGAGGGTTTTAATGTGGGAGGTGGGCCCCCCCAGAGGGGCTCCAAACTGTTCCCGGGGAGGCTCAAAGGATGAAAGTTGAAGAATATTACTATAGTTATCAAAAGGACATCAAGTAGAAGAGACTGACTGTATGATGTAGTTAAAGAAGTAGCGTACAGACACAGTAGTTGAGTCAGAAGGTAATAAACATCTTATGTATGATGAAGTTATGTCAAGCAGCTCAGCTGTTGAGTTCTATTGGATCAAATGACATAACCATGATCCCGCAGGAATTCAGGGACTTACCGAAACAAAGAAAAGTAAACGTAGGCGGGACGGGGAGGCAAACAGATCCTTACTGTTATTAACTCATTTCAATGTCCCGTGTTTTCAGGTGTGGCAGAACACATCGGATAACTTGGATCTCTCGGTTCTTAACCACTTTGCTGAGATCCTGAAATCCTCAAGGTAATTTCCGTGTAGAATCCTTCCTGTTACCAGACAACACCGAATATGTCGCAGCTTTGATGTAATATATTATTAACTAGACACAAGTTATGCAGCACTAAATAAAGAGACTCTTGCTCAGGTTCAGGTCCTTATCGACTGTTTTATCAACATCTGCCTGTCATCAGTATCGAAGGAATGTACAGTACAACAGTAAAGGAATGTTCATGGAATCCATGACAGAGGCTGAAGACAAGGGCATGACTGAACGAGTTCATGGACGGCTGTGTTAGACTTTCTGTCTGTGGGAACAGATTCTGATTGACACTCACGCTCTCTTTCTGTACCCTCAGCCATGACAGCAGGTTTGCAGAGGTCATGCACAGTATGGGCCTGCAATCAAAGTTGCTGTTTGAGCTGTCTGATCCGTCTGTGTCCATTGGAAAGGTTAAGATCATCTCTGGTGTGATCACATGCCTCCTGAAAGCTCACTTCACCCTTCTGGACATAAACAGGTACAGTCTGGAAACACTGTACTGTATAAGACCTCAGCACCAAACAATCTGATCACTCTTGCCGATCAAATGTTTTGGTGTCTGTATTTGAAATATGTTCTTATATTTGTCAGACTTGGGCTCTTCCTGGTCTACACCCTCCCTCCTCTTAGTAACACGACTGAAAGCCATGGCGTGCTTGACAGTGATCTTTCCCAAGAAGCAGCTGGTAATATGTGTTGCACACCGTAACATCTTAATCATGTTTCCTCATGAATGATGCAACTTGTTACTTGTACTGACACAGACTTGTCTCCTCCGTGCTGCAGCTCAGAGTCCTGCCAGCCTCGTCTTCATCCGCAACCAGCTGTTACTTGTTCTTTGTGACATCCTCAGCTCCGACAGCCTCCTAGTCAATGAGTGAGAGGCATCTGTTAGCACTTAGCGTAACCATTTGTCTTGTATTTCATGTGGCATAGTCTGAGTTATTCTGTTTCTTTTGTGTTCCCCACTAGTCAGCAGAAGGCCATATTGGATGTGTTGGGAAGTGATTGGTTCTTGCTCTTCCTGAAGCCCGACCTTCACCCTTCCACCTTGAAACTGGGACTCGTCCTGCTCACATACTTCCTGTCCAGTCCCAGGCAGCAGAGCAGCTTCAGAGAGGGGGTGCTCCCGGGAACCTTCATAGCGGGCATAGAAGAGCCCATCGCTGTCATGGGTACTTAAAGCTGAAAGTTGATTAATATAATCATTTAGCCTTTTTATTTGAAATAATTCTCATCTATTTCTTACTGTGCCACAAGACAACCTCCGGGCCCACGCGTGGTCATTTGAGTGCTCCAGCACCACGTCCCCGGGCTTCCATGTTCTACAAGGGCTGCTGGTCAGACACTCTCACCTGCCGCAGATGTATGAAGCTCTTGCTGCTCTTCTGCTGGGGAACAAGGCCAGTTGCTCTGCAGAGGGAAAGGTGGGTACCTTTTTCTGTTTGTAAATCTGTTTGGTCTATTCATTATCCTCATCTTTGCTCTCTTACTTTGGGTGATCTACAGATGAACTTTGATGACGCCCTGCAGTCGTTGATCGACAGGCAAGCAGCCGCTCCTTCTCCTCAGCTCTGTGTTGAAGCTGCAACGATACTGCTGGACCTGGTCAAAGTCGTCGTCACTCAGGTAAAAGCATCATAGCTTCATATGTTATTTGTCTTAAAAAGAATACGTAGAATGCATTTATCTTTTTTTAAATTACATCGATAACAGCCTTCTCTCTTGAATAAAGCAGAGGCCAGGCACCGATGCATCATGGGAGCTGCAGCTCCCAGCAAGCGTGATGCAGTTCTTTTGTCTCCTTCATAACCTCCGCCCCAGAGACCCTCTGTGGGTATCACCAGAGTTCCTCTTTGCACTTGCTGGTGTTGTGTTCCCCTTGCATGGTGCAGAGGTGTGTGTGGTTCACTTCTTGTATTTATTAAACCTTAACAGTTGTACTCTTTGGTCCTCATTCGTCTGCTTTCACTTCTCTCAGGGTGCGAATGAGGTTTGTGCAGTAAGTGAAGGGGAGGAAGCATTCAAGAGTCACTCAGCCAGGAAGCCAGTGTGTGACTTCATCCGTATCCTGTTAATGGACAGCCTCCTTAACGTCTCTGCCAACAGCAACACACATCCTCTAGTGCTGCTGGTGGAGGTGAATGCACACACACACACATACACAGTTGTTTATGGTGTATGATTGTTACATCACGCTTTAATACATTATTGACATTCTTACTGAAAAAGCCTCTTCAGTGTGGTCATACTCCTCTTTCTCCAGAAGGTGCCACTCTTTGCTCAGTTACTGCATAAATATGCTGCCGGTAGAATCACTTAGCACAAGGAAAACATCAACAAACCAAGAAGTTTTCATCTCCCCACACTGCTTGCCCCGACCTACACTTCAGGCAACATGACACAGGGTTTCCATCTGACACTGAGAATTGAACACATCTGTATGTTGTTTCCAAAGCAGTGTTGCGTCATGTTTTCTAACTGATAAGCCATGTGAATGGTACAGTTCTCCCCAGATGGTGCATCTCTGGAGCAGAGGCAGAGTTTCCAGACTGAGCTGCTGGAGTTGATAATGGACATCATCCACATGCTCAGCCATGAGGAAGAAAACAACACTCATCTCATCTCACAAGGTAGAAATGACCATGCGGGTTTATCCGCCAACCCAAACTTTGTGGTGTCCATGCAGAAAGTATCTCATCTGAAAGTACAACTGTGTCTTTCAGAATCTAAGAATCAGAGACCTGAAGGAAAGATGGGCACATTGATGGAGAACGTGGTGCTCGTCAGTAAGACGATGCTGCGGAAACTTTACAGCGGAACTTTCTTGGGGGACTCGGAGTGTTTGCTCAACTTCCTTGCAGATCAGATTGTGGTGGTGAGATGAACATACATGTGCACACACCTTGTAGATGTACTGGAGGATTGCAGCAATTAGCAGTGAAGAGAATGTTCGTTTCATAGCTCATCTGATTTCAAATCATCAAATTAATGCAAAACTAGGTGAGAGCCATCATGAGACAATTATGGATTTTGGATTAGAATTATCTCGAAGGAGAACACAGGACAAGTGATGTACAGAGCAGATTTCATTTTAATCTGTTCACCTGCAGATCTGTTAAATGTCAGTGTAAAGACATTTGCTTTCAACCAGTCGGCACTCTGGGTTATCGTAACGTAAAATCTGGATCAGCATAATCCTTTATGATTTTCTACTGACCAATAACAGATGTTGTTTACCTTTAGGCCCTGGAGAGAGGCCAAGCTCAGAAAGAGAAGACGATGTCGGCTCTCTACTCGTGCACCAATAAAGTCCTACTTTACTTCCTGTCTGAACCTCGACAAACCCTGGGAGAGAAGGAAAGCGTCATCAGGACTTTACAAACCATCAGGGAACGCTGGGATGTTGTCATGGCAACTTTCAATGCAAACGTGAACTTCATTACATGTCTTCTTCATTGCCTGTTACTGATAAGATCTGGCAGGTAATAATGAAAACAGAGACACACATGTTTGACACCAGGCTTCACTGGATATTCACACAATCTTAATTTTTTTTAAGCTACCCTGAAGGTTTTGGATGTTCTGCAAATACAGCGCACAACAGGAAAGTCGTATCACGACTGTTTTCTATCAAAATGAAACACTCACCGCGCCTCGCCAAAGAAACTGATTGTACCACAGGTATGAAGACCAGAGCGTCTACGTTATTGCCTTATCTTAGGGTTCATCGAGAAGTCTAAGAAGTTTCACTCTTCTGTTTCAGATGACGGAGAACTAGTGTCCTTAGCAAAGGACTGCTGGTCAAAGGTCATGACAGAGCGGCAGCACACTCTGGAGGAAACATATAAGATAGAGATCTCAGCCAGCCACACTGGAGAAAAGCGTCCGGTCAGCATGACTGACATCAGCCCTCTGTGGGAGGAGACGGCACACAAAACCTGGCTGCTGCACACAGGTCAGCTCTTATTACGAGGATACATTGGACGTCTGTCTGAATATTAACGTGTTCTTCACATTTCAAGTTGTAAAATGTCCTTTCAGAGGATCAGAAGAAAAAGATGGCAAGAAGCTCACAGAAGAAGTTTGATATGATCAGCAGCGTTCTGCGCTCAGCTTTGGGAAGAGTCGACAAAGAGACCGTCACAGTGGAGGTACACGTCCTCCCAACCTTATGACTGTGTTTGTGTGGGGTTGTTACCTTTTTTTCCGAGGTGTCCCAGACCGCTGGTGTCGCCGACAATCATCTCAAAGTCACTGCTGTGTTTGTGCGATGGGCCATCCAGCCCTGTGGGGGTGTTAGATTATTTCTTTAAATGGATTTGGATTATCACAGCTGATCGCCCCTCAGTGGGCATAGTAATTGATATCTGTTAGGCCAATCCACAGGAACACTCACTACAACACACTGTTTGCTGCTGAAGGTTAAAGACGCATTTATTGTTGTTTTTTCCCCCCGAAACACGTGGCCCACATCATTAGTTCCCCCACAACGCTTAAGACGTCGAGCCATCTGGAGCAGGGAGTGGGAACGTATTACTCAGGCACACAGGCATGAAATTACCGCGTCTGTGTCTGTCTCAAGCCCTCAAAGTGTGTGTGTGTTTCTGTTTGTGCACGTCTCTTGCCCACAGAAATCAGGTTGGCAATTATAGTGGTACCAATCTGATGAAAACATTATTCATTTGATGTTATTCTTTATCATATCAGTCTCTGACAGGCTCTCAGACAGGGTGATGAATTGTTTTTCCATCTGAGAGCCAGACGAGAGGAAGGAGGGATCTTCTCCTTCCCTGCAGTTTGTCGGGGGCGAGCGTGCGCCGGGTAGGTTAGAGCATGCAGCGAGCGCTCAATAAAACGACATTCAGATCATTCGTAATGGTCAGCCGGTTTCCATCCACCCTCACAAAGAAACAAGTGATTCATTTCGGGATCATCAACTCGTGACCTTTATTTGGCAAGTCGTGAGAGATGCTAATGAGAATCACAGTAAAACATTCTCACTGAGTGCTGAGTTTCCAAGTCTCAAATATCTTTCTATATTGAACGGGGAAACAAGTTTTTAAGCCCTCTGTAGGTAATGAATGAGAGTATAGAGACTGATAGGCAGACTGTTTCCTCAGTCGAGCGTCAGCGCAAGCCTTCCAAAGATTTATTTCATCAGCAAATGCAGTTTCCATAATCATATCTGTGTCCTCATATTATAAAGATAATTAACAGCACTAATGATCACGTTAAGTTCATTACACATTCCCTACCAGCCCAGAATGAAGTTGACATTATGTTGCCTTATCATCAAAGGTGGCGTATTGTTGGGAAGTCATTAAAATGGAAATGAGTGTGATGTTCTGATGTTAATTGCGGAGGGAAGAGATGAGTTATGTATTTAATGCAGCATTTAAAAAGCCAATGAGGTTCCTATCTGCTAAATGGGGTAATTAATGCTATATATTACGTATGTTTGTCCAAATGAAGGAATGAAATTAGAAGATGACTTGCTGTTTATCTGTCACAACACGGCTCTACTTCGCAAACTTCATTATTACTCTCTTTTCTGCCTGTAATATTTCTATAATCCCCCCTCACATTAGTCCTTTATTTCTTTCTCTGCACAACTTCTCATTTGGGAAAGCAGTCAGTCATTTAGATGAAATGTTTTCAGTCTCCAGAGGGTTTGACAAAGTTTATTGCCAACTTTTATGCATGGGTTTATTCCGATGATTTTTTTTTGCATCTTTTGTATGACATAAGTAGTTGTTTCCTGTTTATTGTTCTTGAAATCAATTACAGCGTTCATGGGCTTATAGACCCAAACACAGAATAAGCATCTGTAAATAAGACTCAATATAAAGTGTTACTCCGTGTTCATTCAGTCAATTAAACGTCTTTCCTGGGTCAGCTGTGAGGATGGACACATGTTGTTTCACTAGTCTCTCAGCGAGCCCTGCTGTGATGATGGGCTTAATGAAGCAGTTAACAGTCAGAATATGATCCCAGTGTGTCTGCTGAACATCAGCATCCTGCCGTGTCAACACGGCTCTGTTTTGGGTTTTTCTATTTTTTTCCTTTTTCTCTTTTAATCGGCAAATTCATGCAGGATAAAGGCGCACACACTCGTACCTCGCCGTGACTCTGGTGTGGCTCAGTGATATTAATGTTTATGTTAATTAGATCACACCAACAAATGATTGCATTTCCAGACAGGCTTATTGTGAGACTGTAGCCACTAGCTTATTTTGCCCAGTGAATGCAATTTAGAACCAATGTAATTGTATGAATGTATTGTAATTGCATGAGGAAACAACAATACCATTATGAATATACAATCTGTGTGAACATGATGTGTGTTGCCTGTGTACATTATGAGCTTAAGCAAGAGCGATTGCACCGCCTGCTATTTGCAGCATTCAGGTTACTCTTCTCTGTTCGCAGGAGTTCTTGTCCTACATGGAGTCACATCGACAACGAGGCTACCGCATGTTTGAGAATATGAGGACAAACCACTTGCAGGTTTGATTGATATTCTGCATTAAAAAGCACAAAGGGGATTAAACTAGATCTGTAATCATGTTTGTCTCTGTTTCATGCATTCTGTGTATCTTGGCCTGGTGCTTCCTTCCCAGGTACGAGCCGGTGAATGGGAGCGTGTCAGCTCCAAGTGGCTGCATGTGGAGGCGGAGCTGCTGAGGGAGAGAGCCGTGTTCGACCCGAGCCCAGGGGTGCTGCTGAGCCGAGACTGGGTGCAAGACGCCGCCGAAGGACCCAACAGAACCAGATCACGAATCCGCAGAAAGGCTCTGAGACAATCCAAGCGGGTATAGCCCTTCAGATAAGAGAAAAAGAGAAAAAAAATCAACGTACAAGTAGTATATAGTCTAAAAATGAATATCGCCATGTTGTTACAACAGGTGCTAGGAACTCTGTCTCTGGGTTTGAGGACTGGCACTTCTGATGAGAACAAAAGTAGAACAGAAGCTGAAACCGGTAAAGATTTACCTTAATAATTTACATTTCACAACAATGTTGAAATTTGCTGATAGCATGGTCGGGAAATCTTTTATTTCTTTTGCCACAGAGCCCAAGATCCTGTGTGAAGTTGGAGCAGAAGCTAAAGAGGGTGAAGAGGAGGGAGGACAGGATCATCTGACCTTCTTCCCTGTTTTGAATGAGACACCTGCTGACACCGAGGGTCCGCCCGTCCCCTGCGTACCGGAGCCCTGCTCCCACTCACAAGACTGCCCTGACATACGCATCATCCTGCAGAAGCTGCATCCTGGACAGGAGGTACCGTATTACAGGAGGCCGTGTTGGTATGCCGGCTAAATTCACAATCATAATTATCTGATGTAGACTAAGGGATTCAAATAGCCCAGCGCTGCTATCAGAATTTCATCTTTCCTCATTAGTGTAATGTTTTAATGTAGAGGCCCAGCTCAGCTCTTCTCATTCTTCCAGTAGGCTAGAAACCGAAGCGCATGTTGACGGGGACTCTCATCGCTCCGGCAACCAACCGCGGCTTTTAATGTTTCTGACAGAAGTATTAATAAAAACAGTAGGAGGTGATGCAAGCTGTCTTGCATCTGCTTAGTAAGTGTGTGATGTGTGCAATTGTGTCCTGTTGTCTTGCAGTGGTTCAGTGTGTGAGTCCTGCTGAGCATCCTGTCAAATGAACACAGTCATTAGCTCTGAAAAATACACTCGCACGCACACACACACACACACACACACACACATGCACACACACATGCGCACACACACACACACACACACACACACAGACTAACACACACAGACAGTAACACACAAAGGGAGACCCGCGCATAATTAGCTTTCCAGCGCCAATAGTGTGATTATGACAGTAATGTGTGCGGGGAGAAATCAATGTCTGACATTAGGCTCTCAGTCAATAAAGTCCTCCTTTTCTTTCCTTCTTACCATCATCAGCTAAATCACTCTCACACTGATAACGCATATCTGTCCACTGCACAGTACGGAGATAAGGAAACAAGTTTATTGTTATGTATTTAATCTTTGATAACAATAATTTTAGCAATTTGTATCTGAAATCTAGTCATTATTAGAGCCAGTGGGCTGGATGCCAGTTTGTGTTTACTAATGGAAACTGACAGTGAATCTGACCATGATATAGCTCCGTGTACAATTTGTATGCCATGTAGCTGAGACTCACTCACTTTGACGCTTAAACGCTTTCACATGACAAGTGATATTATCCATCCTACCATGTCCGTTTGTGCATTCAGACAAGAACTTCAGATCACTTAGCAGGTTGCCTATTGTATAGGTGGCAGTGATTAATTCCCCTAATAATGGCCAGGCAGGTTCTCCTCCACCAAGTGTGTGACTCTGTGTCTCGGGGTAGGCAGTCTGATTTGATTAGTATAAATTGTGAGGGGCCTGCGGGTATGTTAGGGCCCCATATGGTTTTTGGAAGCTGTGTCCCAGAGGGCCTGCAGAGGGGCCAACACCGGGAGACAGCCAGGTGCACACACTCACTGTGAAATGAGGGGAGACAATAGAATTAGCCACGCATTATCACAATGCAGTTAGCATTAGCAACAACCAGCGTTGAAAGCAGCATGTGGGTCGACTTTGGCGCTGAATGGAGAACAGTCACTGCGGAGAAAGGGGGCGGGCCTTCTCCTCCCCATCAATCAGGTCCGATAATGAAGTGTTCAACTGTGTCTTTTTAATAATGATTAAAATATGTGATTAAAATGATCAATCAAGTGGAGCCTGAAGTGCCTGCGTTGCTGCCATGTCATGTCCCGGGAGAGAGATGTGCTGACGTGAATCGAGCCTCTCACAAAGGACCCAATGTATCTCTCTTTCTCTACATCTTTTTTTTTAGGTGATGGCCAAGATGTGTGTTGTGATGGTGAGTGGCCTCACAGTGACAGAGGGGGTGCTGCTGTTTGGGAAAGAGAGTCTGCTCCTGTGTGAGGGATTCACTCTCAGTCCTGCTGGAGATGTTTGTTGCAGGAAACACCACCCCAGCAGGTACAGCTGTGTGCTTCGGACAATCACACGCAGCTATTACAGCAAAGCGTATAAAGAACATGCAGTTAGTTATCTGTCTTCCTCTGTGTTCCTTCTTTCTCTGTCAGTGTGCGGGATTCCTTCATTACCACCATGCTGAGTAAAGAGAATCAGACAGCCAGCTGCAGATACTGGCTCTATGAGGATATCAAGGAGGCCCGTTTTATGCGCTTCCTTTTACAGGTCAGACACACACATGCTGATGCCTTTAAATGAACATACATCCAATATTCAGAGTATGACAACGCAGGATTTACCCAGAAAACACTTCAACCATCACTTCAGATGTTGCAAACCCTGCATTGCTGTACATTTTATTTGCTCTTGCAGTAGCCTTCCATTGGTTATCTCATTATTTTCATTCGACAATTATTCAAATGCATTTTAAGTTTAAGGTCCAAATGGATTCTGAAAGATCTTAATGTCTAAGTGACAGAAATGTTACTGCTTCTGTTACTGCCGCCTTTAGGACAATGCCATCGAGGTCTTCATGAGAAATGGACACTCTGCCTTCTTGGTGTTCCTGAATAAAGACCATGTCTCTGCGTATAAGAGGTACCACATTTATGTAGCCTGGATGTGAAACCTTTTTATTTTCATTGTTTGGACTCTGATCTCTCTCTCTCTCCTGCGTCAGGTTGTGCTCGGTGGTGTCATCATTAAAAGGCCGAGGGGTTGCTGAGGTCATTGCTAATGCCAGGTTAGTGACAGGGATAAGCAATACTTGCACACAGTAAATGTTACGACACTTTTTATTTCATTAACAATAATGTGAAATACAGCAGCTTTTTGATCATTCGATTGGCTTGTGTTCGACCTCTCTTATCCTCCACACATCCTGATCCACTTGAGCCACTGAGTTCGGTGCCAGCAACCCTGAATATGTCCTCATCCTTTTCTCCTCTAACACGTCTTCCCCATCTTCACTTCTTGTACAAGTTTCCACCTGCTCTTTGCATCTCTTAAGGCATGACCTACATAGGCTGCTCTCGTGGATCAGATACTTGTCTTCCCCTGTCTCTGACTTTTCTGCTTCCTCCTGAAGGTATGACAAGGGATTACGTTTCATGTTCACAAAACTGAGATCGCCCAGGACCTTCAGAAATTCTGGGAGGTTGATGAAGAGGTTATCGAACAGGCCTAACTCTTGTAGATTGCCTAGTCCCACCATAGTGGGAGGCAGGTCGTCCAGCTGGTTCATTCCCAGATTGAGACTCTTCAGGCTGGTGAGGTAACCCAATGTAGAGGGTAAACCTCCAGATGTTAGGCGGTTGTTACAGAGGTTGAGGTGGGTCAGACCCACTAGGTTCCCGATGGACTCTGGCACAGACTCCAGCCTGTTGCTGTGTAGGTCCAGCCATTGGAGTGACAGGATGCTCCCAATGCCTTCTGGGAGTTTCTGGATCAGGTTGCGGCTGATGTCCAACTCATCCACATCAGTGAGTTTCAGGAGGCACTTTGGGAAGATGGTTATCCCCATGTTGCTAAGTTTGAGTCTGCGGCGCCCTTCTGGTGTCGTCATTATTGCCATTTTGGCAAACTTGAGGGTGACCTTTGTCCCCTTGGCTCCCCTTCTTTTGGGCATGGTACTGCAAACACAAATGAATGCACGAGTTTAACATTTCCGCTTAGCTTCACTGCTGTGATAGTTGCCCCCCAGAGGCTGATTTACAATAATTCATCTAATCTACACCACCACACAGTACTACAGTAAATAAATGTGCTGTGTATGTTCATGTGTAAGTATGTGTGTACAAGGCTGCTGTGATTTATTCGGATACAAAGGCTTATGTATGGCCCGGGGCAATAGGGAAAGCATGCTCTCTGAGGAATGAGAGCTTGTGTGGTGTGGTGTGTCTCTGTGAACGTGTGCACATGTGTTGCAGTGTTATGTCTGAACCAGCGCGTGCTCACCCGGTGTTGCCCATGGGGGTATTTAAGAGCACGACTCTCTAATTAAGGCTAATGCTGGGGAACAATAAGAAAGAGGCGACACTGGGTAATACAGCAAAAACAAATGAGTGCCGAAGCTCCCTCACCATTCAAGTGATTGAGCTGTTTGGCTCCGTTCAGACAAAGACGGTGTCGGTTTGTGTCCGTAAAATCTACACGCAACTGTGTTGACATACAGTACATGGGGTATATAATATTACAGTACGTGTGTGCTTGCACCAAAAGTCAAATCAGGACTTTGATAAATGATGGTTCGGTAGTGCGGAGTGTGACGAGGGCTTCGCTCTTCTCTCCTCCCTGTCGAAAAGAGCAAGGTATGTGTGTGTGTGTGTGTGTGTGTGTGTGTGTCTGTTTGTGTCTGTGTTACACCCCAAGGCCCTCTCTCGCCTCATTCATCATCCTCAGGATGAGAGGGGTTATCCACTGGTGCTTGTTCCCATTATAACCTCCTATAGAAAACTATTGCATGAAATTATTGCCTGCAATTAGATAACACATACTGGGCCAAATGCAATGATTGATTTAGTGTAGTTTTACAAAATAATTCGGTCAGGAGTTATTGGACGAGGGGAGGAATTACAGAATAGCCACATTTCACATTGTCCCTTTCACCCTAGCTAAGTCCATTCTCAGTTTAAATCCCTATTTATTATACAGTTGTATTTTTCAGTATTTCTGTTTTAAAATTAATTTACAGTTTCAACAAAATAGTACTCACCATACTTGTTTTTTTTATCTGAGTTGATGTTAACAAAGTGATGAGATTGTCTTCAGTTCTAAAAACACTCCTGTGAACTGACAATTATTAGCTGGAAGCCTCCAGACCCCTGCGTCGAAAAAGAAACACCCTGCAGTCGTTCTCTTATAGCACGGCGATGAAACGTTCAAGATCTTCACGTTAGATTACTTGTTGTACTAAAACAAACCCCTCTTTTCCTATCTCACAAAACGCAAAAGATCAGTAATGCAATGGTTAAGTGCATTGAGCATTTTCTAGCCTGTTCAGAGTCAAGTCAAGGTTCCTCTTGTTTGGTAGTGTTCCTTAGCAACGGGGGCGCTTGGCACCGGGACTTTATTGCCATGTTACTGGCCCACAGAGGGAGAAGAGATTTCAGGAGCAGTTGAATGCTCTTCTAATTTAGATTAAACAAGTTTAAATATGTCTTCCATGCGTAACACTTAATGAAATGTTCTGTAGAAATGTAATTTAGAATAAATGTTTTGTTCAGCCAGAGACGTTCTCTTGGAGATGAATTGTAAACCTGGTACTTTGATTCAGCAGGTTCTGAGCTCAGCAGTTTGTTAATGTGCAACTTTTAAAGAGTTTCCCTGGTTGGCTTGAATGCTCATTAAAAGAAAAACAATGAACACTCTGAACAACTCAAGTGGAGAAAACTGAAACTTCTACCAAACAGGAAACATTTCTTTTCAGTCACAATTAGCGATTCTGTCAGAGAAGTTGCTGTTTGACCAGCGATCATTAACTACGTGAAGCGGAGCTACACGTCAGAGCAAGTCATTAATTTCTCAATTTACTTTAATATAATGTGAGGAAAAGTCTTCCTCTTTAAAATATTTCAGCTTCCTGACTGGTCTCAAAGCCTACAGTGTTACTGGAAGTGTATCTCCTCTCAACCTACAGATGGCACCATGTGCTTCTTCCCATGTACTAGCTATATATGCTATACTGTAGCTCACCTCAGTCCTGTAACTGCTCCTACAGCTGTGTACACACAATTTCCGTTTCCTGGATCCCTCACTCACCTCCCGTCGGCTGGGTCAGAAGTCTGCTACAAGTATAAAGAAAAATCTGTCTGTTGCAACATTGGTTGCTAGGCAACAGAGCAAGCAAAAACACTTGTGTTGTAAGGTTGCTCAGTGTTCTCTCATGCTAATTCAAGGTGTTTGTTTTCATGTGCATCAGAAAGACTCCTGTGGGTGAAAAGATAGCCCTTGGTAAATGGCAGGTAATGCAATAAACATCACTCTTCACCCATTTTATTTTGTCAGAGTGGTTTGTGCTCCTACTCCTTGGCATGCTTACTGATTGACAAAATACGGAATAGATATGACATTAAAAGTAATTCTGTCACAGTTCTGTGTTTGTGTTTCATGAGATGTTCATCTCCTTCTCATCCCTGTTTGGTGCAGAGAGGGGAGATAAGTAACTTTGAGTACCTGATGCATCTGAATACTCTTGCTGGGAGGACATACAACGACCTAATGCAGTATCCAGTGTTCCCCTGGGTTCTAGCTGACTACCTGTCAGAGGTAAACTCTCACCCAGTAACATGGAACATAGAAGAAGATTTATTAAACCATGCATGTAAGCTCAGATTAGATTTTCTTTTAATGGATCATACCATTGTCACACCTTCATTTGTCTCTGTCCTGGATAGACACTCGACCTGTCAGATCCTGCAACTTTCCGTGATCTGTCTAAGCCAATGGGGGCTCAGACGGAGAAAAGGAAGCAGATGTTCATCCAGAGATATGAAGAAGTGGAGAACAGTGAGGGGGAAGGTATCTGTTCAACTTATATATTTAACATACAAGGACTACTGAAATGGGCTCACTGGGGAATAAACAGGTTAAGAAACAACCTTCATAGCAAAAAGTTTACTGATTTACTGGCAGGTTGGTATTATCAGCAGAGCAATGTTTAGCTTCATCAACAGAGCACATAAGGAAATCTTTGACTTTCAAATGTTATTTACCTCCATAGATAGTGCGTGATGTTTTAAATTAGTACGAATGGCAAACTTTTATTCATTAATTATTCAGTCTATTAAAACAACATAGATGAATTGGGGGCTTTTGAATGGGCTCCCCAAAGGTTGCAAATATAATTTAAAAAGCACTAATTAAAGAAGAAACAGAAGCTGTGTAACCCCATTTTAACACTTGTCCACTCTTTAGGAGACTTTCCAGCTCGATGCCACTACTGTACTCACTACTCCTCAGCCATCATCGTGGCCTCCTTTCTCGTCAGGATGGAGCCGTTCTCACACACCTTCCAGGCACTGCAGGTGAGGTCTTTGACACCAGGAAATATAACAAGGAAATACATCCAGGTTAAACTGATGGTTGAAAGACTGTAATGTTATCTTCTTAAAATGCTGGTATGAACTGTTGCTCATACGTCTTCAGACATCAAGAATCTCTGTGTTTCTTTTTGAGCCCATTTAATGAGATGTGATAATACTAAACTTATACTACTGCCTTGTTCATTGAGCTGCAACGCTACACATACTGTACAAACTGAATATGTTAAAGCAAGAAATCTTGAAAGGGCATCACCATACTTTTAATAGATTAGATGAAAGAAACCATTAAGTTTGCAGAATGATAATATGAAGAATATAGCTTTGATAAATGAATAGTCTCTGACTGGTTTATTTATGAATCAGAGAAAAGGTCCGACAGCCACTAACATTGCAGATGATTTCAATGCCATAACATGTGCGGGGATACATATTAGAAAGGTAAATGTAGATTAAATCCAGAGGTTAATAATTGCTGGGCACCGGACATTGTTTCTTTTTTAAGGAATCCAAGAAAGTAACAGTATCAGTTTGTCTATGTCTCTATGCAAACCCATTGTTTCGGATTCCAATTGACATTTCTCACTGTCATTTTCTTTTTTTTTGACGATAAACCTTGCTAATAATATTACTCTAATACAAGCTACTTTGAGAGATCCGGCTTCCGCTTCACTGCTGTTTTTTGGTTCGAAAGCAGATTATTCTGGGATTTCAATATATATGCAAATAATTGCAGAAAGCATCTCAAAGAAGCCAATGCAACTAGCCACAGATGTTACAAATCTACAATACAGCATCCAATTGATTATAATGAAAAGGCATGCATATTTGATAGTCAGAATAAAGCAATAAAGATGTTAGTCTGGTGAATTACGGGGCCTTTTTGTCTTCTGAAGCGCATAACGGGTGTGTAGTAATATCCATAAGTGGATTTACATCTCTAACCAGGTTTACCAGTATATAAGCTATTTTCATTCATTGAGGTAATTGTTTTACTCTAAATTACATTCTCTCTCACGAGATTTCCATCATAGATTACAGAATTTTACGGGACGGTGAAATGCTCCCTTTGTATAAAGTATGGCTCACTACTCTGGTCCTTTATTAATGCCTGATGCAAAGTTTGGTACACCACAGTGTGCTGGGTTGTGACTGTGCTGTGCTTGTGTCCTTCCAGGGAGGGTTTGATATCCCGGAGCGCATGTTTTACAGTGTAAAGAAGGAGTGGGAGTCGGCGTCCAGAGACAACATGGGGGATGTCAGAGAGCTGATTCCAGAGTTCTTCTACCTGCCTGATTTCCTACTCAACTCCAACCACATGCAGCTGGGTCAGACACAAAATCTTTCTCTGTGTATCTACGTATATTAATCACTGAAACTATATATCACCTTAAAGGCATTTATAGCCCCAGGACACAGGGCTCATTTTCCCAACCGCCGCTGGGTGAAGAGCTCTGGAAACACATTGTTAGTTTGCTCCACGAGTACAGTCACGGCTCATTTGTGCTACAGTGACTCATACAGTGCTACAGTATCACCTCCTATGGAGCAAAGTGGTATTACAAGACGCGACGGACCAGCTCTTGCTTGTTCACGTTAGTCATGGAGCATGAAGGTGTTTGAGAAATAAGGCTGGCGTTATCCTGTGTTTTCTTCTTGCTGTCAACCTCAATCAATCCCATGAAAATACCATTGAAAATATTTTCCAACTGTTCTTCCTTTTCCGTGTCTCTCATTTTAAATGAGCAGAAGGACTTGACTCATGCAACGATGAAACATGTCACCCAGTGAAACAAAAAGATTTGTTGATGTATTTGTAATAGTAGACCATTTAAAACTGAAGAATACTTTTCAGTGGATCAATTCATTTTGGTTTTGGTCCATCCAAGGGATGACTAGCATTATACCCTTCGAAGGCACCATGTTGAGTTTTGTTTATTACTAGAAGTGGCTATAATCAATGTCTTTATCAAATGACAATGCACGATGTCACAAGTTACTCTGACTTAATGTTTTGCTGAGTTAGCAAAATAGTTTCTACTGCCCCCAGCTGGCCATACAAGTCAGTTAATGCACTTGGGTGGGAATCGCCTCACGATTAACATTCCATCATGATACGTTGCTCAAGATAACAAAAGTATCACAATACAAAGTATCATAATACAGAGTATTTATCATTATCATTTATCGTATCATAAGTGAAAGTATTGTGATATATTTCGATACCAATAGTTTGTTCCGTCGCCTTATGGCGTAACAAATGCATAGATTGTGTTCCTTTCCTCACCAAACATTTGCTGAGCAGATGTTAGAAGGATCATTTTGCACCTTTATGGTTCTACAGCTGCAGGTTGTCTGTCTTTTACGTTGTTCATTTCTTGGTACGCTCTCATCAAGGTTAACCTAAAGCAACACGACTGAACAATAACTGCCTGGGACGGACACATGGTGATGTGATTTGACCAAGCATGACCTATATGCCGTATTTCCATATCTCTGTAGGCTGTATGGAGGACGGCACTGCTCTCGGAGATGTGGAGCTGCCTCCGTGGGCGAAAGATGACCCCCAGGAGTTCATTAGAATCCAGCGTGAGGTCAGTGACCTCTTCCTCACCGAGGCTGTGGGCCAGTCTGACCTGCTACACTTTTCCCATCAGACCTGATGATGTTTTTCAATACTCAGTTGTTGATGTGCACAGAAGATGCACTGTCTTAGTGTACAAAACAACCATCCACTGTAATAGTGTTGATTGCAGTCAGTTAGCTTGCCTTCATTCACACACCAACTATATGAGAAGGATCTTTTCATAACACCCACTGTGTATTCTTCATATTCTCAATAGACCGTCAAGTCTCATTGTGTCTGCTTAAGTGAAATTCTTGTAGTACTGACTCTTTTCACATATAATGGCAGGTTGTTTTGCTAACCATGCTAGTCTGTTCAAGAGACATTGCATGACAACGAGCCTTTAACTATTCAGGGCTTTCTTTCCATAATACCATTATTTTGCCCGCTGGTTGAGGGCTCAATGTTCTCTCTCTTTCCTCAGCTCATTCTTCTCTTTCCTTGTGAGGGGTTATTATATCACCATCTCTTCAGTCTTTGACCCTCCCTGTTCTGTTCCTGGGGCATCCTGATGGTTATCACTCTGTAATCTACTGAACTACTTATACCGCCGAACATTCTCATGAAAATTACAGACTTTGGAAGATTGTTTTTTTCTTCTATAGACAAATTAACTCAGGACAATATGTCCGAGTTAGGATGTTTTTCAGGTTTCTGTTATTCCAGGATGGGTTTATTAAGATTGGGTGCAAGCACACAGCCGGTCATAATGCCCACTTTTCCTTATTAACTCTTCAAAACCAATCTCTGGCTAATTCTACCCAAATCATTCTTTAATTCTACGGTGAAGATAAGCTCATAACAAAGCTGTGCAGCATCCTAAATTGACTTTTGGAAAAAATCATACAGTACCTGAATAATCTGGTTGCATTCTCATAGAAGTTTCTTGTGTTTTTTAAACTTCATAATAACAGTTTGACTGATGGTTTTGCTCCAACTGTAATAACAAGGAGCACTGCATATAACTGTATTTTAAGACTACACACTGCAGGTATAGTCATTTTGTAATATTATTGGTCTTGGTGGTCTGAGTTTGTGCAATGATCTCCTGTGCTGTTTACCTCAGGCTTTGGAAAGTGACTATGTGAGTTCCCACCTCCACTTGTGGATTGACCTGATTTTTGGGTACCGTCAACAAGGCCCTGCAGCTGTCGAAAGCTTCAACACGTTCCATCCGTATTTTTATGCCCAGAGAGGCCGGCAGGTTGTTAAGGATCCCCTCGTCAAGAGCACAATCTTGGGATATGTCAGCAACTTTGGCCAGATTCCAAAACAGGTAAATCAAAATAAATGAACGGGCTGCAAGCTGGAAAAGAACATTTCCTGGATGTGTTCTGGCATTTTTCTTTACAATTATGGTCGGTTGTTAAGGTTTTGTATCTGTCCCATAGCTCTTCACCAAACCACATCCACCCCGTAGTGGCACAAAGAAAGAAGGATCATCACCATCTCATCCAACTCCATTTTTCTTCAAACTCGACAAGCTCAAGACCACTGCCCAGCCATACAGAGGTACAGTTAGGACGTGAAATAAATATAACATGTTGGAAAACCAATGCATCTCTCATGTATGACACCATACAATTATTAGGCAGATTGTATTCATCATAGAACAACTATGAATCTCAAACCTCAGTGTTTATTAAAGTGACTTTTGTATTCCTCAGGGCAGATTTAGTGTGAACAATTATTAGGCAACAAAGAATTGTGGGAGTTTGGTCCCAACGTACTTGTTATACCTCAACTTTTGTCATAAATAAATAACACAAAGTGACAAGTAGTCACATTTTTTGGCCTTTCATAAACATTCAGTGACAACATAGCCTCCTCTTCTTTATCATGAGCCTCCAACCCTTTCAATCTGTCAGTTTCTTGATGCGTTCACATTCAGTTCTTCCTGAGGCAGCAAACTTAGCCAGCCTGTGTCCAATAATGATCCAGCCGTGGGACATCCCACCAGTCCATCAGGAGTCGCTCTCATTACATCTGTCCATAAAACCTTTAGTTCAATCTACCTTTGAGTATTTGCTGCTATGATGCTTCAGATGTGAATATTATTCAGCAGTGGTCTTGTTTCAGGCTTCTCTACCTCGGCCTTATCTCTGTGCACTTTTCACTGTTTACTATTGGACGCTCCCAGTAGGTCACGGTTCTGGAATGAGATGGCACTGGATGATAATGTGCTGAGGCTACAATACAGCCTGCAGCCAATTAGCTTAGCTTAGCGTAAAAACTGGAAGTAGGGCAACACAGCTCAGCATCGTGTCCAAAGGTAATCAAACCTGCCCACCACCATCACTAATGTTCTTTTGTGCACATTGTTCTTTGTGATATTGTGCGGATAGAACAAAGGGGATGAGGCATATCAGTGTAGGAGTATTTAAAGTGCTGGTTGATGTATTATTTACCTTTTGGGCGGATCCATGTTGTCCACTTCTTGCTGCATCCAGCTGTTTTCCTATTTGGCTGTTAGCTCTACTCTCTCCAAAAATGTCAACCTATTCCTTTAAATGATATAAAATAAATCACATTCTAATGCAGCTTTATGATCAACAGATAACAGTGAATCAAGATTGTTCCTCCTTGATTTGATTTCACACCATTTGATGTCAATTATTATATGCACAATGTACCCAAATCTCGAGGGAATCATTGAAACAGCGCAAGAACGCCCATAGATTAATTTATACTATGGAAGGGTAGAAGGAGCTATCTGTTAGAGCTACAATATGGAGGTGACTCTTCGGCTGAGCTCTACTTAATAATCTGAATATCCCTACAGGCCCACTGAAGAAGAGGAGATGAATCTGCAAATGCTCAGGGAGAGATTCCTGCATATTACATTTCATATTAAATCTCTGAGTGTCTGATCTGATCAATAAGCAGATAGAGATGAATAGGAGGAGGAAAGCTAAGACTAACACAGGCATAACTTCTTCCTGGGGATTTTAGAAGCAGAGCTTGCGACAGGATATAATGATTTCTGCCTCTTCCTGCATGAGTAGGTCAATTACAGGAACAATTACAGCCGCTGTCTCACTGCCGCACCCACATACACACACTAGTGCTGTCCAGGATGCAGGTGTCCCCCCAGGACGGAGCCTCAGCTTGGCATAACCGTTTTAATTGCCCAGTTTTCTCTGGTTTATTTAATGAAATTCTCCTGAAGTTTTTTGAACTACCAAACCCTTTATTGTGATGGTTTTGTAGAGCTGTTCCCTTTACTTAACCCGGCCAAGTTTTCAGGTGCACTGAAGGCAGAATGAGGTCACTTTTCTTGTATTTTTATTCAACAGCTCACTGATATACGGGATTTAAGTGACAGCATTTTTTTTCACAACTTCTTGCTCTCTGGTGTCCCACTGCAGAGCTGCCAAAAGGCCCAGTAGGTCAGATACTGTGCTTCGAAAAAGAGGTGTTTGTCCTGGAGAGGAACCGGCTTCTCCTGTCGCCTTCGTCGGGCTGCTTCTTCGGCTGGGGTTTCCCTGACAACAGCTGTGTCTTTGGAAACTACGCTGCAGAGAAGGTATATCGCATGTTGAAATGTACAGGAGAGTCAAATGAAAGTAAAACAAGTGCAGGTCACCAGTGCATCAAGGTCCTAGAAGTATAGACATTTGAATAAAATATTGGAAATATAATATATTTCTCATATGGAAAAATATTCAGAGATTAGGTCAAGATGTCAGATCTCAGTCCTTTAAGTTCACGCTGCAGATCACTGAGACTATGCAGTTCTTTTTCCGACCATTCTTTATAAACTCTGGATAGTTATGTGGGAAAACAAGCCTGTCTGGCAGCAACAACCCTGCACATTCAAAGTCCCTGAAATCATATTTCTCCCCTGTTGAGTATCTGGCTTGTTCTTGGCTTATTAGATATTTGCTTTAACGAGCAGTTGAACATGTGTACGTGATAAAACAGCCGCTGATTGTAAGTTTGAACAAGAATGAGCACGTAGTTTTATAAGAAAGTTTCCCTTGAAGTTAACACGTTTGCTTGCGCTTTCAGCTAGTCTGTGTGAAGAATGTCTGACGTTGGTGGAAATCCTAGTATGATGGAACACAAGTCACTCCATCACACACACTCACTCCCAGTGTCATGTTGGTCCATGTCTGTTCATCTCTAGACCTTTGCAGTGTGTGAGACTTTATGCGACTGGGGGGAGACCTTGTGCACCGCCTGTCCCAACCCTACGACCATCGTCACTGCAGGAACCAGCACCGTGGTTTGTGTGTGGGATGTAGCCGTCAACAAGGACAAACTCACCCAGATGAAACTGAGACGGGTAGGTCTGGCTGCAAGTCTGTATTCCCCCCCCCACAGATGCACTCAGAGATTAATACTGACCCTGTTTCTCTTCATAGCCGTTATACGGTCACACAGACGCGGTGACATGCCTGACTGTGTCTGAGGTCCACGGCTTGATAGTGAGTGGCTCCCGTGACCTCACCTGTATCCTGTGGGATCTAGAGGAGCTAAGCTACATCACCCAGTTAGCTGGACACACTACCAGCATCTCAGCCCTGGCTATAAATGAGCTTACAGTAAGTCCCACCTTTGTTATAATGTTTCTCTGCATGCTAAACTTCTCCTTAGAAACTATTTCTTTACTCTCTTTCTTCTGTTGGTTGTAGCGTTTGGCTCAGTGCTGCGTCCCCCTTCACTCACCTCACAGCATGAGGAAGGGAGGATTCTCATCGTTGACAGCATGAATATCCTCTTTGTGTGTGTTCCACTTCCTTATGTACGTTTGTGCGCTCACGGGTCTCAACACCATGTTCCTCGTTCAAGGGGGAGATCGCATCATGTGCTGGGCCTCGGCTGTACCTGTGGACGATGAAGGGTCAACTGTTGACCTGCACTGACACATCCCATGGGCCTCAAGCGGACATCCTTTGTGTCAGCTTCACACAACGGCAGGAGTGGGATGCCAGAAACGTCATAGTCACTGGGGGTGCAGATGGCACCATACGGGTGGGTTTGATTTTGTGTGTTTAAATGTAATAGGTTGTAATAGGTCATGCTGCATGCATGAGGCAATATCTGTCTGTGAAGTCACTCTGCCAACTCATAGGACTAATAGGTCAGCGGGAGACGTTTTACTGTGAATAATACAGTATCCTGCACAGTATACAAATGTGGCAGTCATTACTCTCATGTAAGCCTCGCAGGTAGTAGCTTCAGTGTCCGTCAAGGTATTAATAACAGCATATGGGTTGTGTGTGTGACTGTTTTTGCTTAGGATTAATATAAGCATATGCTGCCTCTGCAATCAAACTGCAAACACTAAAATTGGGCCTCACTGGGGAGTGGGTGCCCATGCCACATACACACGCACACACAAACGGTTTTATTACTTTATTATTACCTTGAGTTACGAGCGGTATGTGCGCACCGTTGCATATATGTGTGTGGTTTTGTTATTATGTTGAATTATGTCTGATTTTGCTACTCGTTATGTGTCTCTCATATAGATATGGAGGACAGAGTACACCAGAACACAATTACCTGGCCCTCCAGAAGAGCCTGTGTCCCCCGGGCAAGACCAAACCGCACAGACAGAGAGAGACGGTAATGCTGCTGGCAATAGGACGAGATACAGATGTGTATGTGTTTAGAAAAGCAAAGATGGTGCGAGTGTCTGACAATAACGCGACTGTGAGACTATCCGGGAAACTTTATTTTTGTGCTCCAAAAAGAAACCCACCTCGATCTAATTAGATAAATCGTTAAGTGTGAGATGATTATTTTTAACTGCTCATCTCAGAGCTAGACGGCGTGCTTTCCAGATGAGAGCTTGTAATGCTCACCCCATCCCTCACTAGCATTAGGGCTAGCAGGAATTATGTTGTTATAAAGTTATTAAACATAGAGGCAGTAAACACTGATGAGTAATTCTGCTGACGTGCGTGTGTGTGTGTATAATTTAAAAAGCAATAATACCCAGATCCAATTTGGCATACGTTGTTTACAGCCTCACGTCACCTCATAGGAGTATTATGCTGGCAAATTATATTCAGACAAGTCTTTACGTAACACGTAAGCATTTATAGTCGAGGGATTTTTCTCGCTTTCATAGCCCACCGACCACAGATAAACAAGGTGTTAGTGTGCATTTATTTCTGTATTTATTTTATCGTTGTTCTTTTGTTTTTTTTTGGGGGGTTGGCAAGGGTTATAGGCAAGGTAACACCTTTCTTGTTATTCATTGGTAAACAAAGATTGATGTATCCTCCTGGTGTATCCACAGCGAGCAGCTTGGCGCAGGTTCAAAGCTGGGAGAGACATCTAGTGTTGTGTCAAGAGCTCAATAGAAGTCAACAGCGCAGTAAAAACAGTCCGGCCGTCACGGCGCTGGCCATGTCGAGGTATTGTAAAAAGATGTTTAATCTCTCCAGTATTTCAATATTAATACAGATCAGGAACTAAATGACTCTTTTAACTACTTACATGTAATGTATTGGCTTTGCTGTGTTCTGTGCAGGAGCCATGCTACTCTGTTGGCGGGTGATGCCTGGGGCAGAGTGTTCACCTGGACCTGTGAGTGAGAGGTGGGAGGATGAGCGCTCTCATGCCTCTGGTCACATCATTGATCCTCTCACAGAGACGGAGACCGTCAGCGTCTCTGGTCTGATACTATCGTATTTCAGTTGTCTTGTGTGCGCAGTCAGGAGGACTTGCGCACATCAGGATCTCAAACAACAGTGAATATTTACCACCTACATGATATTTTGTTCTATATTTTTCTGTGTAAATACTGAATTACAATAAGATTTTTATAGCTATTGACGGTTGTTTGCCAAAATGCTCCCTTGTGCCGTGACTCTTTAAAATGGAATTTCCGAAAATGGCGGGCCAAGATGTTCTTAATTTATTAAAAAACAATAATATAAACGAACCCTTTGCGAACAATGGCACGCACACATGTTAGCAATTTATGCTACAAGGGTCGTCGCGGTTCTGGTAATCATTTGCGGTATAAACAGTTCAGAGTGGTACGTCTGTTGTGAAGAGTTTACTGGGCCTTGATTTGTTTTTCTCGAGAATTTTCCAGAGTATTTTAGCGTTGGATCACTTTCTCATCAACTTGTACCGTCATCGTCCACATGTGAGCATGCTAAGTGTTGGTCGTGGAGGCTGCCGAGGTATCTTTCCTGCTTCCTCCCGCTCTTTGTGTGTGTGTGATTATGGTTGATGAAGGGGAGACTTGCATTTTAGCCACGCAGACTGTTCACGCTCATCATCAGCTAAACCTCACGTGATGTGAAAACAATCGCCGCTGGGCCTCGACAGCACACTCCTGGGTGAATCTGACCTATTTTGTCAGAGAGAGACATGAAACCTAACATTGTTATCTTGATCTTTCAGTGGGAAAAGTGCGATACTGATACTGATCCTTACACTTACCGATATGACTGAGTCACCGACTTAAATAAGGACGGGATTGTCATGATTGTAGAGACTTTCTGTGCCTCATACACATGCACTCCTCTCTATCATAAAGGGAGGGAGGTCTCTGTCTTTAACCTTTGTGTGTGTGGCTAATTGTGCTAAGTGGAGTAGCTTAATAGAGTGGAAAATAGTCCTCATAATTTTCCCGGAGAGCGAGCAATGACCTTCTCTAAAGACAACTGCTATCTCCATTCTCTCTACACCACCGGTTTTATGATATGAAATGTCAAACTGTTGGGTTCTTCAGAATAATTAAATCAAATAAATTATTGCACCTAGGCAGAACCATCTTGTTGCCTAACCCAATTATAATGCACTGTAAAGCTAATTATTAACCATGATTACAATTAGTCTAATTTAAATAAATGTTGTCATTAGCAGGTTCATCCTGGTCAGTGAGTCTGAACCGGGGGGGGATGATGATCTCTCTCTCTCTCTCTCTCGTCCTCTCCCACTCACAGATAGGGAGGGTGTGGATGCGCATCATTCTCTTTCTCTGTGCACCTCCGTCTTCATCCCATTTTTCACACTTTAACCTTCACAGAATGGCCCTCAACCTTAACCTTTCCAGGGTACTTGAGCTGAGTGCCTGCTGCCTCCAGAATGTGTTATTTGCTGTTTATGCCTTTGCCAATTTGGCCTCCAAAGTTAAAGACCCTGTGCCATTTCATTTTTGAATCTTAGAAAATCAAAACCATGATTTTTAACAATACCTACTGAAGCTAGCATGCTAACCAGCTAGCACTCCTGTGAGTCACTGGTGGCATTCATATATTTTTTTTACACCTTTTTTCTCGAAGACTATTGTTATTATTTATGTCATGATCTTGAAATAGAAATGTTAGAAAATTATAGAAAATTATCTATAATAATTTTTTGAGATCTTAAGATGATGAAATGTTTTTATATTTACAACATTTCACTTTATTTTTTATATTTAAATATTTAATTAGACAGCTTTAGCTAAAGAACCAATGTGAAAGGCCTATTGTTTCTTGAGAATTTGTCAGACTAGATTACGCATGCTAATGTGTATATCTTCAATAACATTGAGTTGTAAAACTATAGATATGTGAAGAGAACAATATACTTCTGCTCCTCTGACATTATTAAACTGAAGGATGTGTCCTTCAATGATTTCATATAGTAGATTGTCCTTTTGTTTTTCTTGCCCTCTCCAGTTAATTACATCATTATCTCGGGAAAACAATATCTTGTTACCTCAAGATCTTGAGAAAATTATATGGCTGTCTGTATTGACGGATGCATCATTCGTGTAGATGCATCGGGAAAAAAACAATTGTGTAAGCCATTTAAAATTAGCATTCACAGTCTCATAGTATCATAAGCTACCCAAACATTCGGGTTATATACTGCCCCCTGTTTATTTGGAGTGAACTGGGATGTGTCCAATGCTTACACATAGCACCTTTAAACAAATGCGTTAAGTTAATGAGCTTTATTTGCTTATAGGAGGGAATCATTCCCTTCAGTTAGCTGCCTGTGGCCTCAAAATTACCAAACACATATTTGTATGTGGTAACAAACTTTTCATCTATCTCAGACAGAGCAAATGATCCAAAATAGATGATATATAATCAGTTCAATTTCAGAACGAGGCATATATTTATTAATTCGGTGCATTAGTACTGCTTTTATATATGTATCGAAACAGCTGAGTGTTACACTGTCTTATTACACGGCAGTAAAAGAAGCTGGACACGGATTTCTCTCCAGACAGTCTCCTGAGTATATACAGAATAGTGAACAGTAAGGGCATTCTTGTGAACATCTGGCTCACAGGCCAGCGATGCTGAAAAACAAAACAAAAGAATTATACAATTAAAAAAATGCTGTGCTGGAACGGAACCATGTCGTAGAAACACAAAACCCTCATTTGCTTTACCAAATGCAGTTTACTTGAAGCCAAAAATAGTACGCTTAAGACCATATCGATAGTTCATAAATATAGTTCTTTCCATGTCAGTGACTCAGGAACTGAGTATCTACCCCTCGCCAGGAGGTGCAGGACAGCCACATATCCAGACCTGCTGTGTTTACAGCTGTTTTTCCTGGAAGAGGATCTGAGCGTACACAGTGTCCGGGCTGGAGGGCGTGGGGTCAGGGCTGGAGGAGGTTGGGGGCTCCAGTCTCGGTCTGACCAGCTCCAGCTCAGCATATGTCAGACTTTCCTCTTGTGATACCCTGGGCTGAAAAAAGGAATAGAAGAGTAGCAAATGCTTAGTTTGACTAGTTTTCCTCTGTATGTACTTCCTTGACATTTTAATTGTAGGAATAAAAATTAACAAAGCACTCTAGATAATTGTGTTTGAGAAGCAATAAAGATAAATATATCAAGCTAATAACTGAATAAAGAGATGGCAATAAACTCCTGCACACAATCAAGCAGCCGTGAGCAAAACTCTCTCCAGTATGAGTCTCAAACAAAAGTCTGCATGGAAACAAACAGTGTATCAAAATGTTGATGAATTTGTTTCAACAATACATCAGGTGCATATGTTGTGATGGAAGCATTGGACATGTAGTGGTATGACTGAGGATGAGAAGACTTACGGTGGCAAACCTCCTTGGCTGAGACTTTGACCTTCTGGGCTTCTGAGGTCTCTTTGCAGCAACAGGCACTGAAAATCAACCAAAAAAGCCCCAAAAATTTTAATATTTTTATATTCAACCTAATCCATGCGTAGATTATTACTGCAAAAAAAATCAACCAGAACTGCTTATTTCTGGGGCTGAACGCGGGATTATCATTACCGATACCCATCGGCATCGTCAGGCCTGGGCGTTCGAGGCTATAGCCCCAAATGTTGTATGAATAGCCCCGATCCTCATATAAAAAATATATATAATTTTGAAAAATAGCCCCAGATCAGATGTATTAAAATGTCACAAAACTGTCACTCCATAGAAGCAGAAGCTATGAGAACAGGCTTGGTACATTGTCAAAATTGAACAAAGTATTGACAACATTCAATCTAGCATATGACTGCATCATCGACGTTGAGCTCTTTTTCTTAGGGTTTTACTCCTGCTGCTGAAAATATACATAATAACAGAGTTGAATGAAAACTCAATTTTGCTTATTTTGATTTCATGTTGTGAAAGCCAGCGCCCAATCCTGACCAGAGCCTTTTGGTAGAGCGCAGCATTTCACGACTTTTGTTCATTTTCTGCCGAAATAACTGGAAAGTATTGCAATTATCAAGAACCCAATGTTTGAAGATTCTAACACCTCTGTCTATACCAGTTACAGCTTTGTGACCTCTATTTTTTTTTAAATAAAACAACTAGTGTACCTTCTAGTCTGGCTGATGCAAAAATATCCAAAATCCTTGACCAGAGGACAAGACAGGGCAAACAGTTTGTGGTGATCCTGATATTGGTAAATTGGTGATCAGGATAGCTTTGAGAGGTATTGATCAGGGATATGATCCATTTTAATTCACTTCGTACAACGTATGCAACTTAATTGATCAGTAAAAGAATGTAAGTTATCCAGGAGGTCCCATCCTGGATGAATCGTTCCTTTACCTTTGGCTGGTATGTGTGGCGGTGGCTCCTCCGGTACTTTAGGTGGTTTTACTGTGACTTTTCTATCAGTTTTCTGCCTCGTATCTTTCCTGTGTGCTCTCGGGGAAGAGCTAGATGAACTGCTGGAGCTGGTTACAGTCTCTCCTGAGCTGCATGGAGCAGAAGAGATCAAGTTTCATTGAAATCTCTACGACTACATCACTTAATGTTACAATCTTTCTCAGTGAAGGAGACAAACCGTACCTGCTTTCTGGACACTTCACCAGAAGGTAACTTGCTGTGGAGGAAAAAATGCATTTTGACATAACAAGCCACCAAAGTATTGTTTTATGTGAAGGTAGAACAGAAAATGTTTTGACCTTTTAGTCTGTGTCTCCTGTAAAAACACTGGACGGTGAGAACCAGCGTGAACAGGAAGATGGACAGCAAGCCCAGTGAGCAGATCAGCACCGCGCACACATTCACATCTACAAGACAGGCAGATAAAAGCTTGTATTATTAAAGCCAGACATATGTTGTAAAGTCAAACGGTATCAGGGCTCAAGACAAGAACTGTACCTGTTAATAAACGCCACAGTCCTTCACTGCTACCACTCTCAAGAATTAAGTGCACTGTAGAGACAATCGTTACAAACGTTAGCAGAGAGATGAATGTTGAGGAGAGAAAAACTGTGACCAGACAAAGCATCGTTGAAATTGTAGTTGTCTGAGGGCAAATACAGCAGACAGACTCAGTGGTTTCCAGAAATACAAACCACTGTCATGAACGGCTGTGGCATCAGCCAGACACACCACTCGATCACACGCACGCACACACACACACACACACAAATATGGATGTTTGGGGGTTTCCCGTTGTTTTGCATCTCAGCCTCCTTTTTTTTACACCAATTTTCTTTGTGTACTGCATCAATGTGACGAAAAGAATGACTGAGGAAGATGTTGCTTGTATGTGGCATTGAATAATGGCTTGTGAACAGGTCAGGGGTATTTAGCAAGAGGTTAAGGAGAGTGAAGAAAGGCTATGTGCATGAATTACTGAGCTCCCTATAATGAGTTTTTAATGTCTTTTAAAAGCATATTATACATAAACATAATAATATCATTTTTCTTCTAAAATATGTGTCATTGTATACCCAAATATATTGAATGGACAAATTAGGGTACGGATCTTTCAAAATAATGCAGTGCAATAGATGCTACATTTTATTGTGAAAATACATGTTTTTTAAATGAATATGTATAACAAAGGTGTTAATTCAAATTTAAAAGTAATCTCTTACTAATCAGACTAGGTGGCAAGCTACATTTAACATGCCTTGACAATTTAACTGTCAATATGACAGATGTGATCTACACAAAGTCCTTAACTACGTGCTAAAGACCACGTTTGATCAGCACATGCAGCTTCAGGTTAAAAGGTCGCCTTTAAGGAAACCTGTAGAGAAACCATCGGGTTCAGATCTATGCTCTTCTGCTCTACCTGGGATCAGCTATAAACACAACGAAGGAAAGCCAATAAGACATTGCAGATATCTGCTCATTTGACTAGTTGAGAAAAACAATTGACTATTAGGCTGATATAGTCTGAAGTCCCAGTTTAGGGACGTGGAAGGGGAAAACAATCCTCCCTCAGTGCTTAATCTTTTGAATAAAAGTGGTTCCATGATCTCAGTTTGGTGTATATTTTTCTGCAGACTGAGGGGTTCCCTGGATTATAGTCCCGACTTGTTTTTGCTTTGTTTGCCCTTATAATGTCCGCTCTTGTTTTTCTGGTTTTGTGGTCGATGCATGTCGGAGATGCCTGCGGTTGTTTGGTTTCGTTAGCGGGGGCATTGCCCTGAATGCAGGGCAGGGCGTTGTCAGATGGCTCTGTCATACGGACTTTTGACGCATGAAGCCAGTGAAGGTAAAATTCACAGCTCTGTTAGGCCACACATACAGCACTGAGGGAGCATTTAGAATAGTTGATCTATATCCAAACCCTCCTCCAGTGGAGCTCAGTCATTCAGTGTAATATATCTATTGCTACATGTCGCTTAAATTGGTGCTTTCAAGTTGTTTATGGTTGGTTGTTGTGGATATCTGCTAGATTCTTGGCTTTGAGCAAATAAGTTTTACTGCAACTACATTCTCGAGCCGAACTTTCTCCTGAGGCTTGCATAAAAGTAAACCCAGAATGCTGATGTCATGTAATTCAGAGTTGTTGAACACAGCCAGCTCAGCAAGGCACTACCTTTAACTCCTCAGTCAGTCACAGAGTGATATTGTTGAGTGTGGTTTGGCTGTGTGAGCTCATTGTTTTTATATGGAAATGCCAGAGGACTCGGGTCACACTCAAACACACACAGGCAGAACGTGCAGATGGCCAAGCTAGAGTCAGAGAATACACGCTGCATGTCTCTCTTTGCCCTTATATCCTAATCATTCCAGTATTCCATTGCCAGTTAACAGGAACGACCCACTTCAGCTGTAGTCTATGTGGCTATATGGGAAGTCTTTGGAAAGTAGTATTCCTGGGAAAATATTTTCACTGAAATAACACCAGGAATTCCCTTTTTGTTTTTGTTTTTCAGCTTCACTTGTTGCGCAAAAATGTGTTTAAAAAAATAGAAACGAGAGAAAACAAGGTCTTATTTTCAGGTCAAAAGCCAAATGTGTTATTACACAATGTTCATTTCTGAGATAGTTTTTCCTAACTCGCTTGTTGTGATCAAGTAATTCCACTGCATTGGATCAGTCAAATGGGTAAAAACTTGCAGTTTGAGTCTTATTTTACACCCCAAAATTTCCCTTTGGAGCTTCCCTCCACCACCACCCTGATGCTGCTGGGGTTCAACATAATGCTCAAGGACAAACAAGGAGGATGCTATCTGATAAAGAAGCTGAAGTCAACAGCTTGACTAAAGTGCTTTATTAATAAATGTATAAATAAAAAAAACAGCAGCTGACAAGTGACCAATGAAAAACCTTCTTTAACTCCGTCTTCAGTGCATTATCAGACATAACGTGGCAAGGCATTCGGTTACCTATCAGCTGTGTGCTACTGGTTCCATTGGATGACGCTCGCCATGTGTTTCTGTGTTTGTGGATCTCCTGCACTCTACAGGTGTAGAAACCCTGGTCCATCCCTGTCACATTGAAAATCCGCAACCGGTACACTTCCTGTTCCGTTTCCTCATAAAGGCGAAACTTTGGCTGGGGGAAGCGGCGGGTGTAGTTCCCGTACAGCTTAATTTTCTTTATACCCATCTTCACGATCAGAAACTGGGATGCCTCGAGGGGAGGAGGGGAGGAGGATGGAGACAAGGACGAAGGTGTGAGGCTGGGAACAGCCAGTGGAGAGAAGAACCAGCGGTGGATGAGCACACTGCTGCTCCTCTTCCTCTGAGACACCAGGCAGGACAGTGTCAAATTGTCTCTCTCAGTAACCATGACAATGGGCCTGGGGGTCATTGACACATTCAGGGCATGACCGACCTCTGTGGAAAAAAGACACTAAAACTTGATTTGGTACAAACAGATGTGTAAACAGCGAGTATACACAGTATATGTACACATTGTTTCATGACAAAATTAAACCAAACTGTAGATCATGTTCCTTCCCAACATAAACACAAGCACGCTAAGACAGCCATGATCTGCTGTCTGGTATGATTCCTCCCTGCTTTAATTAACATAGGATCATAATTAACAAACATAATTTTGCCCATTTGATTTCCTGCCAATTGAACATAATTGTAGCATTTAGGCAAAGTCCATTTACATGCACACCCACAGAGGCAGCGAGGGTTTATGGCGCTCAAACTGCCATATGTTACTCCATCATTAGATGGGATTTCAATATTGAAAAGCAAGAAATTACAAGAAAACCGAATGAAATACTTCTTTATGTGCTGCTATTTTACGTCCCCTGCAGGTGCTGGTGTTTTATTCCGCTGCCAAAAGGTTACGGTCTCTCTGGCAGAGACACGTCTGGTCACAACATGTGAGATCAAACGGCACGAAGAATCTACAGGTGGAAAACATTCATCACCGGTATGGTGCACCCCTCGACACAAGAAGCACGACAAGATAACTTGGACCGTCTGGGATCTCATGGTGCTTTGCTCTGTTTGTGTGTTCGTTGGGGAATGTCCCTCAGGGTCTGTCCTTTACCGTGACAACAGCAGCAGCAACAGAGATCCAAACCAACAGAACATCATCAAAAGCCGTCTTTGTGGAGGTTTTCTCTGATTACAGAGGAGCAGATTCCTCAACTACATTGGTCGAATTTTAATTCCACTTTCACAAGTCCCATTGTTGGTAAAGAAACATTGATGACTTTAAAACTTTACTATATTCAGAACTGAGGAGATTGTATTTTTCAATGTATCAAAGTTCAATATTATGGTGTTATGGTATGTTGCATATAATTTCAAGTTATTCCTTTGGACTAATGTTCTCTATTTCTTGCCTGCTTTCTTACCACTGTATTATTTCTGTAAACAAGGTAAACTTACCTATAACCAGACCCTTAGTCAGGACAAGGACCACTAAAGAGAAGTACATTTTCCACGGTCAGCGAATCCATAAACCCAGAAAACTGCACAGCACTTACAAAAGCAGAGCCCGACTGCAAGACCCACCAGAGTCCTTACCCACCAATAACTCTTCTCCTCTTTTCTGTGTAATATGAAACAGTAAATGCTCTGTTCCCACTTAAGAAACTCCCCTCGTTTTCCCAGTACTCTCTCTCACACCCTCTCTCTCTCTCTCTCTCTCTCTCTCTCTCTGCCCGTCTCTCTCTCTCCCTCTCTCTGTCCTGCAAAATGTAGGAAATGTCATTTCCTGTTCTCCTTTGAGGAGTCTTGGACCGTGGCCTGAAACTAGAACTCCAGTGCGATGGTCAAACCCCGTGGTTGGTGTGAGCGCGTGTATCTCTCACAATGTCCGTCATTTTCAGTGCTGAACATGCATTTCTGCCATTCAAATTACTCGAGAAGGTCAAGCAATTATGTTCATTTTGTATCTCCCGATAAAGATTACAAAGATGTTTGTTTTTGTTTCTGCATGCAGTATTGCACTCATTCATTTTGTGTATATGTGTGTGTGTGTGTGTATGGTGGGACGTCTCCCTGTCTGGCGGCCGGACAGAGTGTCGTGGGCTTGTCTCTGGCTGTGGTTGTCAGACTGTCCCAGTGGTATGAAGCCTGCTGCTTTATTGGGCAGGCTAAACTGCTGAGGCAGGGCTTCTGCTGGCGCTTCGAACTCTGCCAAAGCCAAATGGAATTACACAACAGAATTAACCCTTCAGGTTATATGTTGGAGTCTCTTAAAAATGTGTGCATTGAGTGGAAAAGGCACCAGGGTGGGTTCATACGTTGGTGTGGTCCTTTATTCTTGGTCAAACTGTTTTGTTTTGAGAAGACTGTAACTGTACACCGCTTGTTTTTATTTGGTTGTGTCTTATTAATTGAGTCAAATTTGTGCCACAATTGTAATCATGGTGAAACAGCAGCCTATGTTATGCTATGTTAATTATGACTTTTATTTGGGGTTTCCCTCAAGTTTTCCTTTGGTTAAGTTGCAAGTCTTTGCTCCAATAGAGGGATCGCTCTCCTCTGCCCTGCAGTGGTCAAAGCAGGTTACTGCTGCTGAGGGGATCAACAGCATGTTGAGGTCACAGTGAACCAGGGGAGTATGCAGGCATTCTCCACACAGCAATATACCTTTAATCTGAGTCAGTGAATCAAGGGAAATCAAAGGAAAGACATTTTCACACTGTGTTATTTGTATCACTGTATCCCATCGCTAAAGTGGGTGAGGATTAAAGCATTTGGTGTGGTTGATACAGAGGAAATGACACACAGACTCAGCTTTTCTGTTTTATATTCTCTCTCAGGACATATCATTTCCCTCTCGATATAACTTCTTTGTAATTGTCTTTTCGTCTCAGTAAAACGACTCTTCATTTTCATTTAGTTAGACTCTGGAAACATAAAACCGGTGACAGTAATATTATACAGTCTTTTGAGTCGTAAAATGAAATCAACCTGTAGCAGCAAAGTGATTTTGAAAGACGGTCATGTGGAGGAACAATTGTTTTGTTGAATGAATTGTGTTTTATTGCCTGAAAGTACATGTCACACTGCTTTGTTCCACAGCAAAACAGAAACATCCTCAAACACTTCCCATTTAAAAAAAAAATGGACTACTGCATGAAAATCAACCTTAAACAGCTCTTATCACATCACCATGTTTGACCTTGACTCAGCGATTCAATATACACAACATATAATTTACACCATCTGCAGATCTTTGATCGATGTTGTCGGTTTAACCAGATTTCATGCATCAACAAATACCAAACGCAGGATTTCCCCAAAAAGAGAGTGAAAAATGACGCAAAAGCCTATAAGTGTTCATAGCAACGGTGATCTGAACTGTTTGCTGCATCATAATTTACTTATGGGAGGCAGCAGATTACTGATCGCACTGTGTGCACAAGAAAGATATCTTAGCATCTGGCATTCAAAAAGTCAAATGGAATGGTGAACTTCTCTGTAACACAATAAACAGCTTCAATGTAAATGTCCAAAATTGACGGCAGCTATTTAACAGAGTATCACAGGGACTTCTTTTCAAAATACAAACCAAAAACATTCTGAGACTTTTTTTTCTACTTGAAAAAAGTCACATTTACAAACAAAGTTATCCTTTTAGTTATTTGTCTGTTTCACATCATCAACCCCCTTCAGCACCAGAGCTACCAGGTGTTTTCTCACCAGTCAGACAACTCCATAAAGTCGTCGAGTTCACTCATCGTTATTATATCACGCGGCTGACACCTCGAGAGGCCTGAGTTATCATTTTCACAAACAGTACTTCCTGCTAGCTGGCTGTTTGATTCACACTCCGGGAACGACTCATATGAGTCATGTGTGTTGTAAACTGCGTTGAATGTCTTGCCTGTATCATTAACTGTATCCATGTACGGAGTCTTCTCTGGGCTGTAGCAATGTCCTTCTGAGTTCTGTCCATTTTCAGAGGTTTGATATCTGTAAATGTGGTCGTCTCTGACAGACTGTTGCTCCTGGGAGAGACTCACTGGGGCCGAAAGGCCTGAGGATGCCCGTTGGTGGTGGACAGCGGAGGTACCGACAGGTTGGTACCCTTGTGGGCAGCCGTGGTAACCTTGATAAAGCACAAGAGGCTTGCCAGCTGGAGAAGCCTGCGAGAGGATCTGTTGTTGCTGCCTGACCTGTAAATGGGGTTGGAGCTGAGGCTGAGGAAACATTTGCTGTGACTGAGGTCGAGAGATGTTCTGGCCAGACTCACGCACGTTCAGCTGGACATACTTCCCCGTCTCTGGGTCAAAGAAAGTCTTCATTTTCACCTGAACGGGTGCATCCACTAAAAATAACTGACCGGAGCCAATGTCTTGCAAAACTCTACGCTGGGTCACTGGGTAAGGCTGAGGATAGCTAGACTCTACGTGGTACTGTGTCACTGGAGCTGGATGGTTCGCATAAAGGAGAGTGGGAGAAGAAGGAACATGAGGAACCGTCTGAGGAGGAGCAGGTTGGGAAATAGGGACATTTGCATGATGGGGGGCAACTGGGAGGGAGACAGGGACAGTGGCATGAGGGGATGCAACTGGGAGGAAGACAGGAGTGGAACGAGCAGAGGCAATCCGGGGAGAGACAGGGGCAGTGGCATGAGGGGGGGCAACTGGGAGAGAGACAGGAGCAGTTGCTTGATGGGATGCAACCGGAAGAGAGACAGGAGCAGTGGCATGAGGGGAGGCAACTGGGGGGAAGACAGGAGCAGTGGCTTGATGGGAGGCAACTGGTAGAGAGACAGGGGCAGTGGCATGAGGGGAGGCAACTGGGAGAGAGACAGGGGCAGTGGCATGAGGAGAGGCAACTGGCAAAGAGACAGGGGCAGTGGCATGAGGGGAGGCAACTGGTAGAGAGACAGGTGTAACATTAGGAGGGGCAACAGAGTGGGAGACAGGAGCAATGGCATGAGGGGAAGCATGGAGATGGCGATGAGAGAGCTGGTGGTCTGTATGGGAAGAGGAAAAGCTAGACCCCGATGCTGGTGCATGGATGAGGGAGACAGGAGGGGCGAAATGAGGGGAAGCCATGGTATGGCGGTTTGAGGAGCATACCTCAGAGGAGGAGGAGGAGGAAGGGATACTGGAAACTCCTTGAATTGATTTCTCAGCTGGGCTGTCTCCTGCACTTTTGGACAACTCTTTCTTTATCCTACGTGTGGTCAGCCTTTGTGCCCTGCGCAAGGCTCTCTCACTCTTTGGGGGAACAGCTGGAGGTTTTCCCATAGAACGGGACACGTCACTGCTGAAGCTGCAAGCCGACTCTGGCCTCTCATAGTCATACAGCCCTCGTACGTCTGCCAAGTCGGCTGCACTGGTGGCAAAACTCTCCACATCCTCAGACATGTTGCTTATGATAGAGCGGGAGTCGTCTTCATCCGGAGCGATGCTTCTCCTGGAGTAGGGCCTGTGGTGTGAAAGAGGGGCTGAGTAATCCTGTGATGAAGACGTTTGCTTGAAGGTCTGGCATTCTTTGATGGCAGCAAGTCGTTTTGACCCTGTAGCTGTGTCCGGTTGGACAGGGGTTCCTGCATTGTCTCTCTTTGTCTCCAGGTCATCCTCTCCTCTCCGTGACCGCTGCTCCATAGGTGATCCCACCCTAAACTCTTCTCCAAAGTTCTTATGGAACTGTGGTTTGACTGATCTGGTGAAGGAGGAACCTCTGATGGTGTTATCCTTCACCCTGAACATCGAAGGCTTGGCCCCCAGAGCGGGAGAGGAGGTGTTGGACCGAGGAAGAGAAAGAGCTGGAGATGCAGGGGCATGAGGCCTATGTAGCCTTCTCTGGTTGTCCTCGGTTGACTCAGATGGATGGTTTCTTTGCTGGAATGGCAAAGGAGAACATGCTTGTCTTTCTCTGGGTTTCCTTTTGAACTCTTTTGAGTTGATGGCATAGTACTGAAGAGCATCAATCATCTGCGCTTCTCTTTTCTGCTCCTCAACCTGAGAGGCTCTCTCCTCCTCTCTTTGAGCTTCTAACATGTCTTCTCTCTTCTTGGCCCTGATCTCCTCCTCTCTTTGAGCTTCTAACATGTCTTCTCTCCTCTTGGCCCTGATCTCCTCCTCTCTTTGAGCTTCTAACATGTCTTCTCTCCTCTTGGCCCTGATCTCCTCCTCTCTTCGAGCCCTCCTTTCTTCAAGGATTCGGTTTCTCTCCTCGTTTGCTTGCCGTTCTCTTCGTTTTGCAATAGCTTTCTCTTTCTCAGCAACTCTCCTCTCCTCTTCCTCTTTCTGAGTTCTCATCCATTCTTCTTTCTTCTGTATTTCTCTTCGTTGCTCTTCAATCTGCTGCTGCTGTTTCTTCTGCTCTTCAATCAGATGAATCCGTTTCTCTTCTGCCAGTTGAACCCGTCTCCTCTCCTCCTCAATGTGCTTGGCTCGTATTTGCTCCTCGATTAGCGCATCTCTCCTCCGTTGCTCCTCTTGAGCCACTCTCTCCTCCTCTCTCTGTTTAAGTCTTCTGTCTTTGATCCTCTGTTCATCTCTCAGTTTTTCTCTACTCTCCTCCTCAGTTTTTGTTTTCCTCTGCTCCTCAATATCTTTGATTTTTATTTCTTCTCTTTGATTGGCTCTCCTGTCCTCTTTTACAGCAGCTCTGTTGTCATCCACCTGTTTTGCTTTTCTTTCATCCTCTGCTTTCTGCTCTGCTTCTTTGTGTCTGGCGCGCCTCTCCTTGACCTCCATAGCTACGGCCTCCCTCTCTTTTGCTCTTCTCTCCTCCTCCCTTTGAGCAACTCTTCTACTTTCTTCAGTTATAGAAGCTCTGCTATCTTCCAACATGTGTTGTGTTCTCATGTACTCTTCCCTTCTCCTGGAAGCTTGTTCATCCTCCAACTGTTTTGCTCGGGTGTCTGGTTTCTCTTTTGTTTCTTCACAAGGAAACCGGTCTCGTCTGTTTGTTTCTGACCTCTCTTCCCCAGTCTTAGCCGCTGTGTCTTTATCTTTGAACGTTTCACCTTTTCTTAGATTAGTTTGACTTTCCTTCATGTTGTACTTTGGCCCCAAAAGTGGTTGTGCATGAGAATCATTATCCAAATTCAACTCAGGTTCCTCTGGTTTTTCATCAAGATCGGAGGAATCAAGCAGTTGTTGTGACTCAGAAGTGTTTCTTGACTTATTGATTGATGAAGATGTTGCTTGCAAAGCATGATCGTTTGGCTGATAAAGACTTTGCTCTTCTTGATTAACTCTTTGGGTACCAGGCACTTCTTCGCTGCTTCCCTGGTTCTTGAAATGTGCTTGTGATGCCTTTTGTCTCTCTGTGAGAGGCTCCGACAGTCTTGCCACATTGTCCAAAACACCTTCGTTGTCATTGACATCTAACAGATTTTTCTCTCGTCTTTCTTTCTCTCCCAGTTTGAACATCCCGGTCCTTTGGTGATCTTTCTCTTTAATGGGAAACACAACCGGTTTGGGCTTTTTGCTCACATTGGGACTTTCCTCCGTCTTGCTTGGCAAACTTTTCTCTTTGACAGGGAGGTCTTGTAGGTCAGCAGTGAACACGGGACGTCTGCTATGACGGGACTGTATCAGTGGAAAGAACCCTTCCTTTTTGTTGGGAGGAAACTCCTGAATTGCGTTTTCCTGATCCTCTGAAACAATCACTTTCAACCTGGCATAGTCTGCAAGTGCCGATATGTCAGGAATTGTAGACCCTCTCTCTCTTGGTTTGGGCTTAACTTCAGGTTCCTCCTTGACAGCCTTTTCTCTTGCTGGTTGTGAGTGTCGCGAGTGTCTCTCTCTTGCTGATGAACTGGATCGTCTCTCTCTGTGGTGTTTTCTGAGATGAAGGGCTTGACCAGCCTCCACCTTTTCACAGTTACTGCTCTGTGTGTCTGCGGGGCATTCACTCTGTTTCAGGTTGGATTTATCTCCTGCATCCTTTGTGTGCCTCTTTATGTTGTCATCTTGGGTGATCGCTGAGCATGATTCTTCTATTTTCTTTTTACTTTGATCCACTGCCAAGACTTGTTTTCCTTCCTTGTGTGACTCAATGCTGGTTGCAGCCTTCTGCTGAAGTAACTCTGGAATTTCCCTTCCCTCCGAAACTGCTGTTACCCCTTGAACTTGAAAGTAATCTCCCTCCATCGGTTGTATCTTTACCGTTGTCCCGTTTCTCGGTACCCTTTCAGACTCTCCACTTTCAGCTTGTGTACTCTCCCGTGCTGCACTTGTGCTCTGGTTCTGATTACTGGTTTTCAATGATTTAGCTAAATCTCTCACACTGGACAACACGTATTGCACTCGCAGTTTGTCTTCCATCTGCTTCTCATGGCTTGTTGGAGTGGGGTCTTTGTTCATGGTACTATTATGATGTTCTTCAGCTACAACCACATCCGGAGAGACGGCTTTGATCTGATGTTTCCCCGGGAGGTTCAAGCTGTCCTTATCAGCTACTGCCGGCACAACACGAATGGCAATGCTGCCTATATGAACATTATTATCCAGTTGATTATTATTTCCAATGTGTGTATCTTCATACTGATGTTCTACAGATACACGTCTGCTTTCATTCTCAGGTAAATCCTTCTGCGGACTGGCTTTGCCGATTGATATTGACGGCGTTGAGTCATGTCTCTTCTCTTCCAGTAGGGCTGCACTGCTGTGATCTACGTTCCCGCTTCTGGGTTGATTCATAGCATTTTCCGTATCCTCTTTCACTAATGGCTGAGTTTCAACAGCAGCTCTGTTGGTGTCCTGTTGTCTGTTGATTCCTGTGCTCACCACGTTGGCTGTGAGCGTCTCATTGACAGGTCTTGATTGTGAATTATCTTCCTCTGTAGTAATCCCCTCTTGATCTCCAGTTAATCTCATTGGACAGTTGTCCTCTGGCATTTCGTCTTTTATTTCTCCTTCTACTATGTCCTGTTTGTAGAGGAGGGGTTGAGTTTCTTCTGGCACTTTATTTATAGAAGGGTCAGTGGCTGTGGGGGGTGGATCTTTTACAGCTGGGGGTTCTTGGAGTTGTGTTTCTCTTTGGGGTCTCACATTCATATAAGAACTCCTCTGCTGGGGAGCAACCCTTTTGTCCGTGACACACTCAGTAACATTATTCTCTCCGGTGGAGGTTCCTTGCACGTTTTCAGACTCACTATTCATTCCAACTGTAGTTTCATCCACCTTCGCTATAGGAGAAGTTTCCTGTCCAACTCCACAGATCTTTCCTGTGCTGACATCTGTCATAGATTCATTTCCTTTGTTTACTTCCAGACCTGAGCTGGTGTTACATTGACCCGCCTCAGGATTACTGTGCTCTTTCTCTTTTGCTTTTGCAAGAGTTTTTTCTTGGATGCAAATATCCTTCTGAGTATTGTTGATTCTTTCTTTTACGGTTACCATTATTCCCATAATCTGCAAACTGTCATTAGCCTCAGAAGTCTCAATCTGACCGACAGACAGTTTTATTGAAGGTGATGAGTCTGCATGAATTACTTGATGGTGACTTGTATCTTGTGATGAATCACTTTTCACCTTGTTGGGTCGATCAGTGTTTAACGCAGGTTTGTTCATAAGATCCTTTTTCAGATTTTCCGAGTCCTCCGCCTGTTTTCCTTCGATGTTTTGAGGTTCCTGCTCTTTATTTTGTGTTGGTGGCTTGATTACAGGTTGTTCCTTCTTCTTCTGCCTCTCTATCAAGTCTCCATCTGTGCTCATGGGATGACTTCCAGGCTGGTTAGCCGCTGTGGGGGGTTCTGGTGCAGCGCCGTCGCTCTTCAGTGGTTCTTCGGTGACTTGTTTCTGCGTGTGATCTTGTGTCTGATTGGTTGCTGCAGAGCTGGACGGTGTAACTGCCTTCATTGGTTCAATCCCTGACGGCCCCAGCTGGTGTTTTGGTGTAGTATTACTAGGCATTCTGCTTTCTTGTTTTTTAGACAGCTCCTGTGGCAGCGGCCTCTGCCTGACGTGGATGTTCTGACCACTGGATAATTGTTTGGTGGAGTTCTTGGATGAAAACCCATCTCGTATAGCAAAACCCTCTTTAATTGCTGAGATCTCTTTCTCGGCATGAGCTTTAATCTTGGAGGTCAGAATCTCCTGTTTTGTCAGAGCTCTCTCTTTATGGGACGGTGCTCTGAAAGGGGTCAAGTGCGGGTCTTTGCCTGAAGCGACGCTATGCTCAGATGACTTGGGTTTTATTTCAGGGGGTTTAGAAACATCAGAATCTTTTTGGTTCGAAACATCAGGGTGTTTCTGAGGGTCACAATTTTCATGCTTCGTTTTATCAATAACAGTCTCGCCATTTATTCTTTTATCCGCGCTGACAGGTGAATAATCAGCACCAGATAACGTGAAATCTTTGGATGACTCACTGTAAACATAATGACTCTCTGCCACCTCATTAGATTTAAATCTGCCTACTTGCTCCTTATTTTCTATTTTACCAAATTTGATCGTGGGATGTTCATCCTTTGATTTCTTGTTATTCATTTTTACACCTTCGTCTAGTGATGGCGTGACCAAGTCATCGTTTGTAGCAGCGTGTCCTGCAGCTGACGTTTTGTTTCTCGGAGTTGAAACCGGATTAATAAAACCATATTTCCCTCTCAGACTCTCGTAGTCATCAGCCCCACGAGCCGCTTGATCTCTGCTATATTTATTGACAACTACGTCTTCTGTCTGCGGACGCATTTGTGTCGCCTCAGCCGGCTCTTTGATATTCATCCCTGAAGGAACATCTTTTTCTTTTGGGATGACAATATTTTTGACTTTCTCTTTTTTGTCTTCCCTCATTTTCTCCGTTATTTTGGCTAACTCTGCTTTAGCTTTAGCTAACTCCGTCTTTACTTGCTCAACTCTACTTGTCTGACTCTTCTGCTGTGACATCGCCAGCTTCGCTGTGGGTTTAGCCGACCTTATGTAGTCTGTCTTTGCCAGCTTGGTTTGTGCCAACTCTGCCTCTCCTGTTTTTCTTTCCTCGGCCTCTTTAGCTTTACTCACGTCTCTGCCAGGTTGTTCCGAACTGACCTGATCTACGTGAATTGAGTCTTTGTCAGCTTTCTTTTCTCCAACGTCCTCGACATTCGGCTCAGCCGTGAAATTTATCGCTCCAACTGTGTCTTCTTGTCCTCTTTCCACATGTTGCGCTGTCCTCTGCTGTAGTTTCGCTTGTTCTGCTTTTCTCTTATTTGCTTCAGTCTGCTCATCTTTAACATCTCTTTTTGGTTTGCTCCTTTCTTTTTCGGATGGTTGAGTTTGAACTTGCTGCTTGGTCTTCGCTGGTTCATCTCTTACATGTTTGTCTTTAAGCCTCCCGGCATCAGCTTCTTCTGCTTTGACCTCTGCAGCGTTCGGCTCCTCTTTTATGTCGTGATCTCTTGTTACATCTGTTTTTGTCTGCTCCTCTCTGGCTTGCTTTGACTCTTTTCCTCCCGACTGTAGCGTTTCTTTCTCTGTTCTTTGCTCCTTTCTCTGCTGTTCTGCCTCATTAAGTTCTGTTTTGGTCTTGTTCGACATTTTAAACTCCGCTTTTGCCAGTTTTAATCCGTCTTGCTCTGGGAGTTCTGCTTTGATTTTCTCTGGACAAGTCCGCCCTGCTAAAATTAACTCAGTCGCCTCTCCTCTGGGCTGCTCCACTTGATGCCGGTGCTGAGCTTTGGCCAGTTCTACTTGGGTGTGCTGCGCTTGTATCGCTTCGATGTTTTGTACAGCCTTGACCTCACTACATTGTCTGTCCTTCACCTGGCTGGTCCTTGTCGGGGCAGACGCTTTGTCAGGGACAGAAAATAAATTCTTTTGCGTATTGTGTTGGGGTTTGTTTCTCTGCAGGCTCTGCACTTCATGCTCCTTTAGCATCGGCGCATATTGTTTTGTCTGACCTTTCTCTTCCTCCAGCCCAGTTCTGTCTTCAGCTGCGTGAACATTTCTGTACTCTCGATCAGCATGTCGGTTGTGCTTCTGCATCAGATATTTCTCTTTCATTTCATTTTCCTCATTCTCTCTGTTATACTTCTGAATGATATATTTGTCCCTGAACGCTCCGGGTAGCTGATGTCCATAATATGCTGGGTTCTGCACGTCATTACAAGGTTGAGCGTCTTGTGACGTCTGTTTGGATTCCCGATTTGTGTTCTGCTGATTTTCTCTTCTGAATTTGTCTCTTGGTGAACTGAGGTCCTCCTTCAACGCGACCGCATGTCGGTCTTTTTCCGTTAAAGCAGACATCTCTTGTTTCCACTGAGGGATAGACGCATTCAGACTGAGCTTCTCTGTGACTTGGGGTTTCGTCTGTCTCCGCGTATCCTGTGAAGACACATTACTGTAATCCTGTTTGTTCTCTTTTATCTGCTGATATCTATCTACCTCCACGGATTCCCTTCCCGCTGCTTCATTTAAAAGGTTCTGAGTATTTTCCTTATCTATTAAGTACTCTCTGTTGTGATTCATATCCGCATTGAGCTTTGGCATTTCTGCAGCTCTATAAGAGGGCTTATGCCTGTAAACTTCCCCTCCTACATTTACATTCTCACCCAACCCTTGCTTATAGGGAGTAAATGATGACAGGTCCTCATAGGGATTCTGGCCATTAGTCAGCTGATTGCTACTGTAATTCTCAGGTATAAAGCCTGTGACCCCCGAATGATGAACCATCTCACCTTGCCTCTGAGCTGTCTGATGTTCACCTGAATGTTGTCCTATAGTTGCTACAGCAGTCTGAGAATGTGTTCCTGCTAGTGACAGTCCAGGGTTATAATACTGGTTTACATGTGAGGTTTCATCTGTACAGCTGGAAATTTGAATGTCTCGATCTATAAACTCTGGAACATCTATCACGGCGTCCCTTGGTTCCTGTACAGGAGTCTGTTTGTATTTTTCCAGTGTCTCCAAGCCTTTAAAGTTGGTAGGACTGTAGGTACTTTTCACTCTCTTCCGGTTGTCTTTGAGATTGAAGAGGAGGCTCGGGGCTCTGGATTTATAGCTCGACATCCTAACATCAGGAGTACCCCCCCTGCTTTCAGCTCGTACCGGAGGATGTTCCACAGGTTGGGATGAGACTGCATACTGGTGGCCCTCTGGTGTCTCTGCTTCTTGGTGTACGTGGACTTTAGGTGTGAGCAGCTGGCTGATGTTGAAGGAAGTTGTGTTACCGCTGACAGCCTTTGGCACCGTTGTTTCAAAGGGAATCACATTCTCATTGCTACAAATTACTTCTTGTTTACTCGCTGTCATCTCCGTTGCAATATTTTGCTCAGTCATCAATTTTATTTTCTGCTGGAGGGCTTTGACAGAGTTGATGGTGTCACGGACACGACGAGACATCTCGATGGTGGGCGATGCAGTTGACGGGCGTTGTGATTGGAGCCTGTTAGCTCCCAGGCTCTGTGTCCTCATCCTGTGGGGGTAATGTCCCACCACCTCAGACTCACTGCGTTTTTCTATGGCGGAGGCTTTCTGCAACACGGTGGATGTTGAGGTGGATCGTTTAGGATTGGGGGGAACCACAGGCACTACTGCATTTCCCCGGTGTCTACTCCCCCTCTCTTCAAACACAGAGAGACACCTCGGTTGGGCCTCCATGGAAAGCTCCTTGTACATCGGTGTCTCACACCATTTAGGGAACTCTGAACAGTGCATAAACCCGGAGACTCCTCCCCGTTGGAAAGGGAACCTGTTATGGTCCCTCCATACTCTGAAGGGACTGAACTCACTGTGCATGAAGAAGTTAGAGTTACAGTTGACCTGTAACATGCTGTGTTTACTGTGGGAAGATCTCATAAAAGAGGAAGCAGCATCCATTTGAGCCACTGCAGCTACTTCAGAGGAGTAGAAGTTGGTGTCTTGGGATGAGAATGGGCCGGCTGAGGGGAAATAACCACTGCTAATGTTTTGCCTGTATGATGTTGAAAACTCCGAAAGTTCCCTCTGCATGCTCATCAGAGCTGATTTGTCCCAGCTTGTCTCATCATTCCACTCTCTTAATTTGCCATCCATCCCTGCTTCATCCTTAATTCCCTCAGAGTTAAAAGCTTTGATAAGAGAAGAAACTCTTGAGCGGCTCCTTCGTTGCTGTGAACTCGACTCCGTGGCTCCGTTGTTGAAGAAGGCCAGCTGTTCTTCCTTAACAGATTTCTCTTGCTGCGACATTTCCAAAAAGGAGTGCTGGAATGTGGCAGAAACCCTCCCCTGTGTCCTTTCCCCATAAACCTCCCACTGTGGATCTCTGTGGATTTCGGCCCCATAAATTCCACCGTGCATCCAGTCCTGTCCGTACTGCTGCACCCTGAAGCTGAAGCTCTCGTGTGCAGATGTTTTAAGTTCCTCTCTCTCCCTGCCCTCTCGGTCTCCGTCCTGGCCATTCTGGCTAAAGGCTAGCTGTCTGTCTCTCTGCGTGCAGGGTGAAGATGAACAAATGTCGGAGTCGTTATAAACGGCCTCATCTCCGATACAGAGACTCCTGAACGCTCGATCTGTCAGATTGCTGACCTCACGGTCAGTCTCGTCCAGGAAGGATCCACCACTGGAGGTGTCACTAAAGCCTCCATCACTTTGCTTTCGATGTCGTCTGCTTTTTCGGCGCGACCGGCGTTTTTCAACGGAGGTCATGATGCTGGCTCACAAATGAAGAGCTGTGTCCTCGGGTGTTTGGGCATTCATGCAAACACTGACCTATAGCTGTACACAATGTCTGTTATTGGAGCTTACAGAACCAGAGTTGTGGGCTCAAGTCAGGATCTTGTAGAGCTCCTAAGACATTGTGCATGTCAGTTGGCATCGTTCCAAAATAATCCTGGTGTCACTTGTTTCCCTGCAAGGAAGAGGGAAGGAGAATTACCACACACATTTCAACAATGTCAATAACGATTCATCTTTACATGTGTTTCCGTTTCATGGTCGTGTTCGCATGATGACAGTTATTTCAATGATCTACAAACTTGCATTCACCCGTTGCATTGGTTTGACAGCGGGCCTGGATGAGAAGCATATTCCTTTGCATTAGGCAGCGATGTACTGAATGTGTTTCTGAAAACAGCCTTGTTAATCCTGCCACTCAATCAGCGTGACCTTCAGGGACGTGTTTGAATAAAACCACACTGTTGCTAGGTGCAGTAAAGAGCCTCACGTGAGTTAATTTGGGAAAGAAGGATGCAGCCATACCAACTAATGTATACCCCCCCCCCCCCCCCCCCCCCCCCCCACCCCCCCCCACCCCCCCCCCCACCCCCCCCCCCCGCCCACCCCCCCCCCCAGCCCAGCCCACAGCCAAGTCCAGCCCAATCCCCAGCCGACACCCCAGCCCAGCCCAGCCCACAGCTGAGT
>CAAKHC010007504.1:30061-40320 GCA_901007825.1 Macroramphosus scolopax | reverse complement strand
CCCCCCCCCCCTATAGACACACACACACGCATGCACACACACATTTTCCATGAAAAGTTACAGTAGCAGGTTGAACTTTTCTTTGGGTTGAAGTGAAATAGTTGAAACCTAGTTACACATAAACCCCCATTAGTTCAACCGTTATATGAAGAGAGCAGGTGGGAAGAGCACGGAAATATCCTGAAATAGAAGCGCTAAGATTTAAGAGGTAGTATTAGAAAGTTTATTGCCGCTGACGAATAACTTTATAAAAACAACTAAGTCCATTTAAAACTCTTTCTTTGAACAAAATGACCGATCTAAAAGAGAAAAAGGGATGAAGCGTAAGAAATTACAGGGATTTTGTCTGTGGCGCCTGGCGTACAATCCATTCTACTCTCCTTCATAGATATGATGAGTGTTGTCACAACTGCAAATCTTCGATGAGTGTTAAATCTGTTGACCTTTCCCTGCCATGTTACTGTCACTCATCACTGGTGAACTGACTAATGTTATAAACAGAATTGTGCAAAAAGACTTAATGAAACACAGCGATGATAACATGAATGCTTTCTTCCAAACTAGCGCACTTTGCTTCTAAAATAAAATGTCTTTACAATTAGAGGCAGCGAGGTAACGTCAGGTTCATGCTTTGTTTAATCTGCTGCCCAGAATATCCAGTGGTTCCTGAGTGTCATCTGACCTGCAGGCCGTTTCATCTACACACATCTACAGACCAGATAAAGCAAACGTTGGCGCTGACCTGCTTCATCTATATCGAATAAAAGCAACGAACAACAGCAAGGCCAAGATAGACAACGCCAACATGTCCATTACAGTTACACCTGTTTGCATGCGGAAAACTTTACAATCCAGACAGGAAAACTCTGACTTCTCATTAACATGTTACTCCATCTCTTCTCTTTGTTCGCCCCAAACTTCACATTCTGCTCAGTGGAGGAAGAACCGTCTGCATAAAGTACATAACAGGGCAGCAAATAATAGTAATAACCAAAAAAAAAATCTGCAATCTCGTATCAAGCTGATTTCTGTTCCTTCTTGTTCTTGTTCTTTCTATATACATCCACTGACCGGCCTCCAACCCTAAAACCTGACACCAAAGTGGCCTCGTTTGAGAGGGTCTCTGGTCCAAATGTAGACTGAACAGATATGATCCCTTCTAATAAACAGCAATTGGCATTTAGTTAATGTTAATACTGAAAAATGACCCCTGTGTTTAGTGTGTTTTTATCTTGCCTTACCTTCCGGTTTCATTATCCATAATTTGGGCCTTACTGCTACCGAAAAGGCTCCGTCTTCCCAAAATGGCCCTGATGATGTATCCCTGTGTCCTGTCACCTCTCTGGCAGCTCTGGCTCTTTTTACACAGTCCACAGTAGAGAGTCTGACCAGACGCAGGCACCGACGCTCGGGGCCGGAGACCAGACAGAAATAGAGAAGTTGTTCCAGAGAGAGCGTCCACCATGGGGGACAGAGTGAGGGCTTGAGCTAGCATTCAGGTCTGCAAGATCATTTGGTGTCGAGTGTCAGATGGATGAAACAAACAGCTTCTAAACTATTTATAAATCTAGACGGCGATCCACTGGCCATTAGCAGTCGGGGCTAACTGTCAGCAAACTGGGACGATGTCACACCTTGGTGAAGAGCTTTTTGGGTCTATAGGTGAAAAAACATATTTCCTGTTTGTGTGTTATTTCTGTGGGTGTTTGGCTTTGGGGGGGGGGGGGGGGTGTGCTCTAGTTTGGATGCCCCTCAGAGAGACGTAAATAACTCAATTGCCTCACACTGAAGTGCTTCACTCTTCGCGGAACAGAACTGACAAGCACTACATGGAGTGTCAACAAGTGCCTCTTGGTCACCACCTCCTCTCGTCACCACGGCCTCCAATGGTAGTAGTATTATTCACTGTAATAATACTTCAGTAATACTGCATTTACATCCACAAGGATTTAGGCAATATATCTGAGTTTATTGCAACATGGATTTTACACTCTCCTATTACACCGGCCGTGCTGGGAGTCAATTCTCCCCAGCTACAGCCTCACTCAGCCCCCAGCAGAAAGGCCATAAAGCAGAGGAAAGGGAGGGACCGTGCCTCCCCCTTTCACCCCACCGTCGACCCGTCCTACCGCTCGCTGCTATAATAGGAGATTGCTGCAGCAGATAGTTTCCTGGGATTCTTGGCGGGTGCAGGGCCGGCCTGGCAGGATGATGGACACACACACATGGTATCTCATAGAGGCGCGCTCCTCCACATATGCCCACACAAATACACACAAATACACACAAACAGTCTTACGTACAGCCCGCTGAAAGGCTGAGGTAATCCCCTTTTTTAAGCTAATCTCTTTCCTCCCTTTTAAACAGGTCCACTTCCTCCCACAGGCCTTTTTCTCAACCACCCTTTTCTACCCACACTGGCAGCTTGTCAGTGATATTTATAAATTTCTTTGCTGGAAATGAAATAATAAGCTTCTCTGTTCTCACACACTCTCTGTCAAATCAACATCTTACCTGCACCTTCTGTGCTCAGTATTTGTTCAAAATAGCTTTGATTGATGAAATTCAATTTGCAAAAACTTCCCTCAGCAAGAATGAATCTGTGCATGTTTACCTAGAATGCTCAATTTCCCCACTGAGGTCTGAAATGAAACATGTTGTGTGAGTCTGGACAAGATTCCTGCTCACTAAGTCCCTCCAGTGGACAAACGAGGTATTGACCCTCAATTTCACATGTTCTCCACTGAAATTGTGACTTCTCTTGAGTTTTTTTGTGCAGTGCTTTTCGACAACTTTGCCTTAACTGTTGTGGAGCTGCAGAGGACGGAGAGCATTGATCACAAACGCTGAGGACGCTCTTCCCTGTGCTGAGTAAGGACGAGCGAGTCTGTGGTTATGTGGCAGACAGCCGACAGGCACATTACTTGCTGCATTAAGATATGCTTTGTTTGTGTTATCCATTCAGAGATGAGCTTAATTGATTCTAATTGATTGGGTTATTGATCAGCTCTGTGGCAGGAATTAAAAGAAGAGATGATAATGTAGTGGGCTGCCTCGGCCCCTCGGTGGACCGGCCCTATGTCTGAGAGGAGAAAGTGGTTTCTGAAGTAGTCAAGTTGTACCTGATGTCAAGTAAAAGAACAGTATGTGTGTTTTATTTCCGCCTGTGTGTATCTGTGGACGGGTGCACGTGCCTTACACCGCCGAGTTTCAGGACATATTTCCCCACATCCCTGCAAAATATTTCATTACTGCAACAAAAGAAGCCCATTAACTGCATTGTAAGAACAGAGTTCAACTGCTGTCGCCCATATTCACCATGTTTGTCTGCTTTTCTGGCCGCTCTCCAGCTAATTTGATATAACAATGCGCCACAAAACCGCCTCAGGACTTTTTTTAGGTGACAGAAAATTATCAATGATGCCACATGCACAGCTGAATGTCAACACCAACTTGACTTGTTTATGAAATATTAAAGCAGTGAATTATGGGCACCATGCAGAACTTAATGATGATCGGAGTCATTATAACTTCAGCATCCTTTGTTTTGGCTGATGATTAAATTCCACAATACTGTATTCAATTTTGGAGACATTGAATGTGTTTTCCACATCTTTTGTGCGAGTTGGCTGGATTCCGTTGTCCACACTGGTACATTTTTGGTAAAGGAGTTGATTTGTGTTATCATTAGCCGCCATGTCACGGGGCTTAACATCTCTGCTCTCATGCACTTAAACCAAAATCATTATATTAGGAATTGATGTTGTTGGTCACATTGAATAGAGACAGCAGAAATACCTGTCATATAACAGGCCTGAAACTAAATAAATGAAGAGACCAGATTATTATTATTATTTTTTTTATCTCGTTTGTACGATTTTTAAATTCTTATGCCTGAAAAGTGTTTATTTGTGGGGATGCTGTGTGATTTTGTAGAACATAAAAATGTTAACGTCACAAGGGGGTGACTCATTCTGTCAGTGAAATCTCACTTTATTGGTATAGTTGTAAAGTATTAACAGCATGCACACATAACGGTATGAAAAGGACAACGACTGCTCGGTGTTAGCGCACAATCTGGCACAACTTCTGACATTATCTCTCTTCTATGTCACCAGGGTTGTCGCCTCATCAATTATTGAGCCAGTACTTCATGGTAATACATAATTTCTTATCAATTATTCATGATAATGTGTGTGTAGTTTACTTAATTGTGTTATTGACTATCAAAAGTAATTTCCAGAAAATCCTCAAGGACGTAAATTCAATCAGTCCAACTACTGGTTGTGTGCATCTGCGGGTTAAGTATTCGCCATCTGATCAGCTGGTCCTTTATTCAAGAGTCGTTGGAGCGAGGAGATATTTAGAAATAGTGAATCAATATATATATTGCCGATGATGAGCTGCTTTATGAAGGTGATGAAAGATGATATTTTCCTACATGTAAATTCATTTATAAATAGCATGTATCACGTTTAATGAGGTTTATTAAAAATCGCTCAGACAGAGGACGAGAGGAGGAGATTGAGCATTCCTGAAAGTAAATAAATAATAAGAGTCAGGATTGCGCACCTCTCCTGGCTTTAAGGGAAGCTGATGAATAATGTATCAGAACAGATGGCTGCAGCGAGAGGCAACAGGAGAGGAACATGAGCGACTACATCTTTAATTGTTTTAAAGAACATGTCACAACAGGACTGGTGTGTTCACTGTCTGCCGGCGCCCCAGATGTGCTAACAGTGTGGAAGGGACGCCGCCGCTCTGCCGGAGAGTCTGTCCGGGGTTCACACTTCAACATACTGGCACATGTACACATTTACAGGAAAATGGCTGATTAATATTAAAGTGCACTTTCACCTTAAAATGAAAAGAATGAGAGATGATTGTTTGAGCCTCAGTGGCATAAACACTATATCGCCTGCTGATCCCTTTGCCGCCCTGCCATCGTACACTTACAGTTTACATGCATCAACATTCACAATGGAAGAATCTGATCTTTTTAAGAAAACTAGAGAAACTGTATCAGGATTACTTAAATTCACATTATCAAACAGGGGTTAAGTCTCAGTTTCACACACTATAGTCATCCATCAAATAGTCCAAGAGTGCATGAAGACATTTATAGATCCAGAACCACACTTGTGCTTTAATGCGGAGAACGGGACCCCAAACACTGAGCATTTCTCACAAACAATAATAATTTACTGTCAAATAAATAGTTTAATGTTTGCAATAGGATATCAACCAAAGTCCCTCCCAGGGGGGTTCTGGAGTCCGTCAATAGTTGTGCTTAGTAGTTCTTAGGAGCAAAGTAGAGGAGTATTAACAGGCACGATCACACAGATTTTGAGTATGAGTACATCCACGTTTGTGTCCAGCACCTCACTTTTTCTCCAGTGGGTCCTTGGAGCAGTGAGGGTGTTTATCAGGGCTGCTCCCCAGGACTGAAACCTTGGTTGCCATGTTCGGACTGGAGCTGCCGCCCCCTCTTCCCACAGTGCCGGGCACCTCAATGGCAGGACCCACTGTAGGTCTTGCCATCCCAGCTGTGCTCACGCCGACTCCAGACAGGACTCCCATGCCGGCACCGGGGCCGGACGCTGCACTAAGCAGGTTCGCAGACTGCAACACGGCCTCCGAGTGCTCACGGGCCTTCATGCGCAGGGCGGCCACGCTGGCTGTGCGGTTGCCCTGACAACCGTAGGGCGGCAGGAAGGACAAGCCCATGGGGTCAGACACGCAGCAGGAGCACAAACCATTACCTAGAAGAAAAACAGCACATTTATGAGAACTATAAAAACATGAATTATTATCATCACTGTTATTGTTTACCTCTTCATGAGAATCGTATTTACCTTTTAAAGTGGCGACCTGTGAAAGAGCCTGGGCATAGGTAGCAGAGTTGAGTAGCGTGCCTGGTATACAAGATGGGAAGAACGGACCACCAGGACCCACCGTCCTGTTGATGCTGAAGGAAACACAGATGCTTGAATCCTCTGGAAAAACAATCTTTCCGCTATTACACTAATTTGTAAAATATATATATATATATATATATATATATATATATATATATATATATATATATATATATATATATATATATATATATATATATATAAAATATATAATAAAATATATATCAGAAATATTTTTTAAGGCTTGTTGTAGAGCTATATTTCTTCAAGGCTCTTCCTTTTTGGGTTGTTTAATCTTTAGTTTGTGTTTGTGAGCAGGATTACACAAAAACTACCAAGCCAATTTTGAATTGTCTGAAATTGTTGAGGGGTGTAACACGGGCGAAGGCAGAAGCCCATAAATTTTGGGGCAGATCCATTCAACATAGCAAAAAAAAACTCCCTCTTTGCACTCTCTGAGATAATTTCTGGTTTATTTTTGAAACAATGAAATTAGAAAATGTAAATAAAACTGTATGATTGACATAAATGTTCAAGATGGCGAGCAGAGTTCTGTGGTGCTGATGAGAGATTATCTCATATTTACTTGCAGACAGACAGAAGCCTCGTTTATCACAAGCTTTTCTCCAGCTGTCAGGATCGTGTGTCACAACAGCTACAACAATTATCAGTCTATCTTTGCTCACCTCTGCTGCATCTCCAGCGGTTCTTTCTGTTTTCTGCTCTGGTCCACTGGAGACTGAGAGTTGATGCTGCGGGATGGAGGAGCGCCCTCACTGATCTGCTCTTTGCCTCCTTCGGGGTCCGTGCTGCCTCGCTCCGTCTTTCTCCACTTTGCTCTACGGTTCTGAAACCAAACCTGGATTCAAAAAAAAGAGAGAAGACACGATTCAATTTAAATCCCTAATCACTATTCTCATCTCGCTTTATTCCCTGACACTTCATATCTCTGCAGATTTATGTCTTAATTTCTCGAGCATATTTATAACCCCAATTTGACGTATTTGATTTTTAATATCTTTTAAAAAGGCTTTGCAACATTCACACAAATCAGTTTGCTCTTGATTATCAGGAGGTGTGTGAATGTGTCACACCAGCAGTGTTATTTCCCACAGTCCCTTACAGTCCCAAAAACTTTGCCATCCATACAGCTGGGAACATATAGTCAAGTACTTGTATCTTAATCGAATGAAGGTCACTGCCTATAACAACATTTAATTGAGCAATTTTTCATTATCATATTTTAATGACTTCCCAATGACAGTTGTGCAGCCCGAGAGAGAGGCAGCAATGATGAAGTCGTTTATTTCCCTATTTAGTGATTGTTTGACAACATCAGATTCGATTAGGACTTGGTTCTAGCAGGCATTAATCATAATGTGTGAATGGAGGTTAGAGTCGCTGTGCATGTGCTCTGCATCCCTCCTATTGTACCAGAGGTATAAATGATGTCAACAGCCAAACAAAACACATGCATTCATTCGGCATAAAGAAAGGACAACATTCTGGTGGCAGGACAACAATACAACCAATGGACTTATCTCACCCCTGCACCTTCCAGCTAGAAGTCGCGCCCCCCCACACGGACCCCTCTCTGAATGGGCTATAATTGCTCCATTAATCTCAATTTGCGGCATGCTCTTAATGCGGGGGAGGCCCATTGACACTTTACAAAAAGGGGGGCAACAACACTACAACAGAAAGGAAATTTATTTTCTAATAATAATGTAAGTTTAATATCCCTGCATACTGCGTTGGATTCATGTTCAGATTTAATAATAGGAATGTGGTAATCGGATTAGGAGAGGAATAATTTGTTTACAATCCCTAATTTACAGCGCTGGATTCCATTATCAAGCCCGCCAGTGGGTTTAAGCGATAGTAAGATGACCCTGGGGAACAAAAGGCGAACTATTATATTTCACACAATTAGATCTGCGCGCAAAACAAAACCCAAAAGCAAATCTGGAATGCAGGAAATTACATACAGGACACATAACTTCATTACATGTGGCCAAGTTTACCAGCGCGCGGATGTGCAGGGCAGGAGCGGAATATAAGTGTGTGTAGCATGTGTGTGTGTGTGTGTGTGTGTGTAGCCTAAAGCACATACCATTTTCAGTTTTCGGATCTGTTTGGTGCTTTTCTACCTTTGAGACGCGGACAAATTAGCGAGGCACATTATCGCCGGTTAATTATGAATGACCGATTAATCAAGCTAATCTAATACTCGTCATTATGTTGATGTTATTAAAGTGTATCGCCCGGATGACAGAGTGGCTTCATTTAGCCTCTCTGGCACGGTCGGACGTGCCCGGCAGGACGCCGCGCGCCGCCGCTGCCTACCTGCACCCTGGCCTCGGTCAGGTTGATCTTCATCGCCAGCTCCTCCCGGGTGAAGACGTCCGGGTAGTGGGTCTGAGCGAACACAGCCTCCAGAGCCTCCAGCTGCACGGACACAAAGCAGCACTTTTAGTCATCAGGATTAGTTTTCTATATTATTTACACCTCCTGTTTACCCCATAAGTATCAAGGCAATTCAATCGCACTGTTTGTATCACTTGTATTTGCCATATTTTGGCATATAGGTAAAAAAGTGGCTACATTATTGGTAACCTTAATGGCTAGAAATGCAGATTTATATGAATGCACGAGCCTCATACAGGCTGGTATTAATTTCTAGAAGTTCTTGCGTTTTATTTAAACATCATGTGAAGCCGTGGATGTACTTTCCTCCCTCTTTTTTTCCTCATGAAGGCCTCAGAAAACACAACTCTCTGCCAAAAGTTTCCTATTTTGAAACTTTGCCAGCTGTTTTATCACATCCCGAGTTTTTAAATGAGGCACTGTGAATGATTTGCTCTCATTCAATGTGTTTGTAAGGGTTATTCTTTAAAATGTGATTACCTGTTGCAAAGTAAATGTTGTCCTGTTTCTGCGCTGTTTTCTGCGAAGAAATCCGTCATCAAAATCCGCCGGGGCGTGGTTCCCAAAACTGCTTGAATTCACTTGAAATGTTAAGGGAAGAGAAATTAAGTTAGTTTGAAAATTACACTTCAATAAATTCAACTCGTGTGTCAAAAAGGAAACGTGGATTAACAAATGAAATATAAGAATATTATTTTAAAGAACAAAAACAGAGCAGATTAAGGGATTTTATGTCACTTTTTGTGTTTCCATTAGTTGCATGAAACATTGATGTCGGGGGTCTGAGGGGAACCATGACGGACTAAGAGCCATGACACCAAACATCTGTGCCCGGGACAAAACACCCCATCTACCCCGGGGCCAAACCACCAGCCCCTTTCACCAAAACGCTCAACTCATAGAAGCACCTTACAATTTATATTCAATTTATAATTCAGAAAATGTTTAGAAACGTACAATAAGTGGTTGTTAATTTTCAAGACTATGAAAATGTGGCAAATATAGAAAATGATCACAGACTGAATAGAGAAAAACGTCTCTTAAAATATTTCTCTCTTCTTCAAAAAAATATAAATCATCATACTCCTATTGGAAAATAAAACAAGTGCGCAGGCCTATTTCCAGTCCTCCATCAACAACAATCCAAATCAGCACGCAACTTTACACACTTGATGAAAAGAAATAAAGGAGGTTATAAAAACGACCACAGGAGGGACTTGACACTTACGTGTGTTGGAGCGGCAGCACTCCCCATCCAGCTGAGGCGGACAGTGAAAGTAGAACATCCTTACAGACGACACACAAAAGTTTCACCCTGAAGCACCTACAGAGCGAAACGGAGAAAAAGCTGAAGGCATCAGATGATTGAGGTGGTGGATTTCGAAAGGATTCAAAGTTAATATCCCTCCTGTTGGGAGAGCATCCTACCTGCAGTGAGGGTGCTGATGTGAGAGAGATGCTGCTCTGGAGAGAAGTGGCTGCACCTCCACTGACTCTCTGACTGGGAGGGTCCAGATCTCTCTCTCTCTCTTTTCCCTCTCTCTCTCTCTCTCTCTCTCTCTCTGACACACACACACACACACACACACACACACACACACACACACACACACACACACACACACACACACACACACACACACACACACACACACACACACACACACACACACACACGGGGAGTGTCCAGATGTCTCTATAACTGTCTACAGAGTGTTAAGGCTTTCAGCTAGTGTCGCAGAATCTCACGCCTAATTGGTCCTAATCGGATTATCACGGCTTTGTCTCTCTCTCACCCCCAAAACCCTGGTGTGTGTGTGTGTGTGTTAAGGGGACAGACACAGCAAGACAGCACTGCGTCAGCTCCCTGATTGACAGGCCCCAGGGACCAATGAGGCCAGACTGTAACAGCCC